>JAAAWM010011570.1:0-87122 GCA_036873465.1 Thinopyrum obtusiflorum
GTAGTACGGTAATCCTGTTCTGGAGGTCATGTTACTTGACCATGACGAACCTACAAACTATGAGGAAGCAATGATGAGCCCAGATTCCATGAAATGGCTTGAGGCCATGAAATCTGAGATAGGATCCATGTATGAGAACAAAGTGTGGACTTTGGTTGACTTGCCCGATGATCGGCAAGCCATAGAAAATAAATGGATCTTCAAGAGGAAGACGGACGCTGATAGTAGTGTTGCTATCTACAAAGCTGACTTGTCGAAAAAGGTTTAGACAAAGTTCAAGGTGTTGATTACGATGAGATTTTCTCACTCGTAGCGATGCTTAAAGTCTGTCCGAATCATGTTAGCAAATTGCCACATTTTATGAAATCTGGCAAATGGATGTCAAAACTACATTCCTTCATGGATTTCTTAAAGAAGAGTTGTATATGATGCAACCAGAAGGTTTTGTCAATCCTAAAGGTGCTAACAAAATGTGCAAGCTCCAGCGATCCATCTATGGACTGGTGCATGCATCTCGGAGTTGGAATATACGCTTTGATGAGTTGATCAAAGCATATAGTTTTATACAGACTTGCGGTGAAGCCTGTATTTACAAGAAAGTGAGTGGGAGCACTAAAGCATTTCTGATAAATATATGTGAATGACATATTGTTGATCAGAAATAATGTAGAATTTTCTAGAAAGCATAAAGGAGTATTTAAAAGGAGTTTTTCAAAGAAAGACCTCGGTGAAGCTGCTTATATATTGGGCATCAAGATCTATAGAGATAGATCAAGACGCTTGATTGGACTTTCACAAAGCACATACCATGATAAAGTTTTTGGATCAAGCAAAGAAAGGGTTCTTGCCTGTGTTACAAGGTGTGAAGTTGAGTTAGACTCAAAACCCGATCACGGCAGAAAATAGAAAGAGAATGAAAAGTCATTCCCTATGCCTCAGTCATAGGTTCTATAAAGTATGCTATGTTGTGTACTAGACCTATTGTGTACCTCACCAAGAGTTTGGCAAGAGGGTACAATAGTGATATAGGAGTAGATCACTGGACAGCGGTCAAAATTATCCTTAGTGGAATAAGGAAATATTTCTCAGTTATGGAGGTGATAAAGAGTTCGTCGTAAAGAGTTACGTCGATACAAGCTTTGGGGGTATTTCTCGGTTATGGAGGTGATAAAGAGTTCGTCGTAAAGAGTTACGTCGATACAAGCTTTGACACCGATCTGGATGACTCTAAGTCTCGAACTAGATACATATTGAAAGTGGGAGCTATTAGATAGAGTAGCTCCATGCAGAGCATTGTAGACATAGAAATTTGCAAAATACTTACGGATCTGAATGTGACAGACCCATTGACTAAAATTATCTCACAAGCAAAACATGATCACACCTTAGTACTCTTTGGGTGTTAATCACATAGCGATGTGAACTAGATTACTGACTCTAGTAAACCCTTTGTGTGTTGGTCACATGTCGATGTGAACTATGGGTGTTAACCACATAAAGATGTGAACTATTGATGTTAAATCACATGGCGATGTGAACTAGATTATTGACTCTAGTGCAAGTGGGAGACTGAAGGAAATATGCCTTAGAGGCAATAATAAAGTTATTATTTATTTCCTTATTTCATGATAAATGTTTATGATTCATGCTACAATTGTCTTAACCGGAAACATAATACATGTGTGAATACATAGACAAACATAGTGTCACTAGTATGCCTCTACTTGACTAGCTCATTAATCAAAGATGGTTGAGTTTCCTAGCCATAGACATGAGTTGTCATTTGATTAACGGGATCACATCATTAGAGAATGATGTGATTGACTTGACCCATTCCGTTAGCTTAGCACTTGATCGTTTAGTATGTTGCTATTGCTTTCTTCATGACTTATACATGTTCCTATGACTATGAGATTATGCAACTCCCGTTTACCGGAGTAACACTTTGTGTGCTACCAAACGTCACAACGTAACTGGGTGATTATAAAGGTGCCCCCCCCCCCCCCCCCCCCCCCCCCCCCCCCCCCCCCCCCCCCCCCCCCCCCCCCCCCCCCCCCCCCCCCCCCCCCCCCCCCCCCCCCCCCCCCCCCCCCCCCCCCCCCCCCCCCCCCCCCCCCCCCCCCCCCCCCCCCCCCCCCCCCCCCCCCCCCCCCCCCCCCCCCCCCCCCCCCCCCCCCCCCCCCCCCCCCCCCCCCCCCCCCCCCCCCCCCCCCCCCCCCCCCCCCCCCCCCCCCCCCCCCCCCCCCCCCCCCCCCCCCCCCCCCCCCCCCCCCCCCCCCCCCCCCCCCCCCCCCCCCCCCCCCCCCCCCCCCCCCCCCCCCCCCCCCCCCCCCCCCCCCCCCCCCCCCCCCCCCCCCCCCCCCCCCCCCCCCCCCCCCCCCCCCCCCCCCCCCCCCCCCCCCCCCCCCCCCCCCCCCCCCCCCCCCCCCCCCCCCCCCCCCCCCCCCCCCCCCCCCCCCCCCCCCCCCCCCCCCCCCCCCCCCCCCCCCCCCCCCCCCCCCCCCCCCCCCCCCCCCCCCCCCCCCCCCCCCCCCCCCCCCCCCCCCCCCCCCCCCCCCCCCCCCCCCCCCCCCATCGGAAAGGTTCCGAGTGATTCGGGTATTTTTCGGAGTACCGGAGAGTTACGAGAATTCGCCGGGGAGTATATGGGCCTTATTGGGCTTTAGGGGAAAGAGAGATGGGAGGCTGCGCGCCCCCCCAAGGCCTAGTCCGAATTTGACTAGGGGGAGGGGCGGCGCCCCCTCCTTCCTTCTCTTCTCTTTTCCCTTTCCTTCTCTCCTACTCCTACTACATGGAAGGGGGGGGGGGAATCCTACTCCCGGTGGGAGTAGGACTCCCCAGGGCGCGCCATAGAGAGGGCCGGCCCCTCCCCTCCTCCACTCCTTTATATATGTGGCCAAGGGGCACCCCATAGACACAACAATTGATCATTGATCTCTTAGCCGTGTGCGGTGCCCCCCTCCACCATAATCCACCTCGATCATATCGTAACGATGCTTAGGCGAAGCCCTGCATCGGTAGCATCATCATCACCGTCACCACGCCATCGTGCTGATGAAACTCTCCTGTGAAGCTTTGCTAGATCGGAGCTCGCGGGACGTCATCGAGTTGAACGTGTGCTGAACTGGGAGGTGCCGTGCGTTCGGTACTTGGATCGGTCGGATCGTGAAGACGTACGACTACATCAACCGCGTTGTGCTAACGCTTCCGCTTTCGATCTACGAGGGTATGTGGACACACTCTCCCCTCTCGTTGTTATGCATCACCATGATCCTGTGTGTGCGTAGGAATTTTTTTGAAATTACTACGTTCCCTAACAGTGGCATCCAAGCCTGGTTTTATGCGTAGATGTTATATGCACGAGTAGAACACAAGTGAGTTGTGGGCGATACAAGTCATACTGCTTACCAGCATGTCATACTTTGGTTCGGCGGTATTGTTGGATGAAGCGGCCCGGACCGACATTACGCGTACGCTTACGCGAGACTGGTTCTACCAACGTGCTTTGCACACAGGTGGCTGGCGGGTGTCAGTTTCTCCAACTTTAGTTGAACCGAGTGTGGCTACGCCCGGTCCTTGTGAAGGTTAAAACATCACTAACTTGATGAAGTATCGTTGTGGTTTTGATGCGTAGGTAAGAACGGTTCTTGCTCAGCCCATAGCCCCCCCCCCCCCCCCCCCCCCCCCCCCCCCCCCCCCCCCCCCCCCCCCCCCCCCCCCCCCCCCCCCCCCCCCCCCCCCCCCCCCCCCCCCCCCCCCCCCCCCCCCCCCCCCCCCCCCCCCCCCCCCCCCCCCCCCCCCCCCCCCCCCCCCCCCCCCCCCCCCCCCCCCCCCCCCCCCCCCCCCCCCCCCCCCCCCCCCCCCCCCCCCCCCCCCCCCCCCCCCCCCCCCCCCCCCCCCCCCCCCCCCCCCCCCCCCCCCCCCCCCCCCCCCCCCCCCCCCCCCCCCCCCCCCCCCCCCCCCCCCCCCCCCCCCCCCCCCCCCCCCCCCCCCCCCCCCCCCCCCCCCCCCCCCCCCCCCCCCCCCCCCCCCCCCCCCCCCCCCCCCCCCCCCCCCCCCCCCCCCCCCCCCCCCCCCCCCCCCCCCCCCCCCCCCCCCCCCCCCCCCCCCCCCCCCCCCCCCCCCCCCCCCCCCCCCCCCCCCCCCCCCCCCCCCCCCCCCCCCCCCCCCCCCCCCCCCCCCCCCCCCCCCCCCCCCCCCCCCCCCCCCCCCCCCCCCCCCCCCCCCCCCCCCCCCCCCCCCCCCCCCCCCCCCCCCCCCCCCCCCCCCCCCCCCCCCCCCCCCCCCCCCCCCCCCCCCCCCCCCCCCCCCCCCCCCCCCCCCCCCCCCCCCCCCCCCCCCCCCCCCCCCCCCCCCCCCCCCCCCCCCCCCCCCCCCCCCCCCCCCCCCCCCCCCCCCCCCCCCCCCCCCCCCCCCCCCCCCCCCCCCCCCCCCCCCCCCCCCCCCCCCCCCCCCCCCCCCCCCCCCCCCCCCCCCCCCCCCCCCCCCCCCCCCCCCCCCCCCCCCCCCCCCCCCCCCCCCCCCCCCCCCCCCGATGGCAGTTCCTTACCTCCCCTCGTAGTTGAGGGATAAATTTTTGTCTTAGCATCTTTCAAGTTCTTCATAGTGACCAGCAGATATAAATCCCAAGTGACTCAAAGAATAGTGCTATGGTCCCCGGCAACGGCACCAGAAAATAGTCTTGATAACCCACAAGTATAGGGGATCGCAACAGTTTTCGAGGGTAGAGTATTCAACCCAAATTTATTGATTCGACACAAGGGGAGCCAAAGAATATTCTCAAGTATTAGCCACTGAGTTGTCAATTCAGCTACACCTGGATAACTTAATATCTGAAGCAAAGTATTTAGTAACAAAGTAATATGGAAGTAACGGTAACGATAGCAAAAGTAATATTTTTTTGGTTTTGTAATGATTGTAACAGTAGCAACGGAAAAGTAAATAAGCGGAGAACAATATATGAAAAGCTCGTAGGCATTGGATCGGTGATGGATAATTATGCCGGATGCAATCATTCATGTAACAATTATAACCTAGGGTGACACAGAACTAGCTCCAATTCATCAATGTAATGTAGGCATGTATTCCGAATATAGTCATACGTGCTTATGGAAAAGAACTTGCATGACATCTTTTGTCCTACCCTCCCGTGGCAGCGGGGTTACTAGCGGAAACTAAGGGATATTAAGGCCTCCTTTTAATAGAGTACCGGACCAAAGCATTAACACATAGTGAATACATGGACTCCTCAAACTACGGTCATCACCTGGAGTGGTCCCGATTATTGTCACTTCGGGGGGGGGGGGGGGGGGGGGGGGGGGGGGGGGGGGGGGGGGGGGGGGGGGGGGGGGGGGGGGGGGGGGGGGGGGGGGGGGGGGGGGGGGGGGGGGGGGGGGGGGGGGGGGGGGGGGGGGGGGGGGGGGGGGGGGGGGGGGGGGGGGGGGGGGGGGGGGGGGGGGGGGGGGGGGGGGGGGGGGGGGGGGGGGGGGGGGGGGGGGGGGGGGGGGGGGGGGGGGGGGGGGGGGGGGGGGGGGGGGGGGGGGGGGGGGGGGGGGGGGGGGGGGGGGGGGGGGGGGGGGGGGGGGGGGGGGGGGGGGGGGGGGGGGGGGGGGGGGGGGGGGGGGGGGGGGGGGGGGGGGGGGGGGGGGGGGGGGGGGGGGGGGGGGGGGGGGGGGGGGGGGGGGGGGGGGGGGGGGGGGGGGGGGGGGGGAAAGGTGGAGGCCCCCCTGACGTGGATTCTTCTTCCAATATTTTTAATATTTTCCAAAAATAAGTTCTGTGGAGTTTCAGGTCATTCTGAGAACTTTTGTTTCTGCACATAAATAACACCATGGCAATTCTGCTGAAAACAGCGTCAGTCCGGGTTAGTTCCATTCAAATCATGCAAGTTAGAGTCCAAAACAAGGGCAAAAGTGTTTGGAAAAGTAGATACGACGAAGACGTATCAACCAGCTATTTTAGCTGATCATTGAAGGGCACCGGATGTTCTGGCGCAAGGTATTGCGACCAGAACAGCTTCTCCATCGAGCCCCCCTCTTCGGCTCGGAAGAACTCCGCAGCGTCGGCCACACTGCATGGTAAATCCGCAAACTCTCCTGGAGAACTCCAAATCCGGGTTAGTAAGAGATACCTCTTCTCCACATATTTGCTCTGCATAATGAAGGCCTTACCCGCCGCGATCTTCTTGGCCTCTTGGATCTCCTGGAGGGCGCCCTGGGCTTCAACCCGGGCATCTTGTGTGCTTTGGCGAGCCTTGGCACGTTCAGTCTCTTGATCCGCAATATTGCGCTCCAAGGACTCGCATTTCTTGACGGCATCCTGGAGCTCCAGCTGGACCTCATCACCCCTGGCCTCGTGTTTTTCACGGGCGGCTTGCTCCTTTGCCGCTTTCTTTTGGGCCTCGGCCAGCGCCTTCTTGAGGGTTTCCACTTCAGTCGCCGCTCCTACAAATACCATGGCGCCATAGTCAACATAAATCCTCAATCCTTTCTATATCTACACAAAGTCATTCTATACCTTGCTTATCCTCCAGCTGCCTTCTGGTTAGCCGAGCTCCTCCTCGGCCCACTCCAGCCTCTGCTGCAGTCCGGAGACTTCGACAGCATGAGAGGTCGCAGCCAGCAATGACGCCTGCTTATTTCACATAGACATGTATGGTTAGTCTCCTGCGGAAATTATTTGATCCTCAGTCCGGCTTTTGTTTCCAAACACCAGACAGAGTATCAGGGGCTACTGTCTATACTATGGCATTATTCTTACATAAATGGCATCACATACCTCAAAGCCTGTCAGAAGGCTGGTGCAGGCTTCCGTCAGTCCACTTTTAATGAATTGAACCCTCTCAACCACCGTACCCATAAGGATACGGTGTTCCTCAACAATGGAAGCGCCTTGCAGCACTTCCACCAGATTATCCGGTGCCTCTGGATGGACAGAGGACATCGGTGGAATAGGTGCACCTCCTTCTTTCAAAGGAACCTGCTTGCCTGATTCCGGAGCCGTATTGGACTCCGGAATGATATCCGGCTGGGGGCTGAACTGGATATGGCCCCCATCGCCAGTCTCCGGGGGGACTGGCTCCCCCATGTGTCTGGTGGCCGAGGGGTCACCCTCTGGCGCCACCCTGATGGCCTCCTGAACCTCTCCCTGGCATGGGAAGGTCCTTCGGGACAGCACCTCAGCGTCGGCCTTGGCCTTGGGAGAGGAAGCCGCCGGCGGCGACTCGCTGTGCATCACCTTTGAATCCAGCGAATCCCTCGATGAGGATCGCTGGGAGCTGTCGTGGGCCGGACTACATTGCATGATTCAACATGTTAAAACTACGAAGTAAAGGAGTTGGACATATGAGGGTGTTAGTGCCTTTGAGCACTTACGATTCAGCCAGGGGCTTATCCCGGGGCGCCACTCCGAGCTGTTGTCGGTATCCATTGCGGAGTTGTCCGCGAGGGAAGCTTTCCCTTTCTTGGACGCTTCGGCCTCCAGACGCGTGGAGGCCATCCTCTTCTTTCTCCCTCCCTCAGGGGGAGAATCGCTTTCCTCCTCCTCCTCATCATCCTCGATGGGGGAAGAGTGGGTCTCGGCGTCTTCGGACGTCGCATCCGAAGCGCCCTTACGATGGAGGCCACTTCTGGTCTCCTTGGCCTTTTTCTTGGCCTTTTTCTCCGGCGCCTGGTAGGGCGCCGGAACCAGCATCTTCGCCAGAAGCGGTATAGCTGGTTCTTTGGGCAGTGGAGCCGGACACTGAATCCGCTCCGCCCTCTTTGTCCAGCCCTGAAAAAACAAATGGGGAAGGTTAGACATCTTCCTTGAGTAAACGAGTAAAGGATACACCTTGAAACACAAAAGACTTGCCGAACTAGCGGGATGGGCTAGGTTGTGCCTGCGGTACTCGGTTGTCTTTGGCTACGTCTCGTTGGCCTTAAAGAGCACCTTCCACATGTCTTCGTGCGTAGTTCGGAAGAACTGTTGCAGGGTCTGGTGCTCGGCTGGATCGAACTCCCACAAATGGCAAGTCCGGCTTTGGCATGGAAGGATCCGGCAAACTAGCATCACCTGGATCACATTGACGAGCTTAATGTTCTTGTCGACCATGCTCCTAATACGCATCTGAAGCGCTGTCAGCTCGTCTGACGAAGACCAGTTCAGACCCTTCTCTAGCCAGGAGGTGAGCCGCATCGGGGCTCCGGACTGGAATTCGGGAGCCGCGGCCCAGGTGGCGTCGCGAGGCTCTGTGATGTAGAACCACTGCTGTTGCCACCCTTTGACGATCTCCACGAAGGTACCTTTGGGCCATGTGACATTGGGCATCTTGCTCACCATGGCGCCTCTGCATTCCGCTTGTTGGCCACCCACCACCTTTGACTTCACATTGAAGATCTTTAGCCACAATCCGAAGTGAGGTGGGATGCGGAGGAAGGCCTCGCACACGACAATGAATGCCGAGTTGTTGAGGAAGGAGTTGGGGCCAGATCATGGAAATCCACCCCGTAGTAGAACATGAGTCCGCGGACAAATGGGTGAAGAGGGAATCCCAATCCGCGGATGAAGTGAGGGATGAATACCACCCTCTCATGGAGCTCCGGGGTGGGGATGATCTGCCCCTGGGCTGGAAGCCGGTGGGTGATTTCCTGGGCTAAGTACCCGGCCTCCCGGAGCTTGGTGATGTCCTTCTCCTTGACGGAGGAGACCATCCACTTGCCCTGCGCTCCAGATCCGGACATGACTGAAGTGCTTTCTTGAGGGGGAAAGGATGAGAACTTGGGCGATGGAGCTCGACAATGGGTGGGCAGAGAGAGAGAAGGCATGGGTGAAAGGGGTGAACCCTTATCTCCTTATAAAGGCAGCGAATATCAAGTGCCTCCCCACTCGCCTTAAAACTCGCCTGTTTCCCAAGGGCCGTGCAGACGGCACGGTTGGATTACCCACGCCCGTATTGATGAGAATCCCGTAACAAGGGGACACGATCTCTGCTTTGACAAGATGTGCCAATGAAACCGCATCTCAAAACGTGGAGCGGCAGGCTAAAAAACGGTTCAAAATAATGATCGGGTGGTGACGTGGTGTCACGCTACAAAAAGTTGTCAGTGGATTGGACTCGTAAAATATCATACTCTCTACGGTTGTGTGCGGTACTTGTTTTGCAGAACCGGACACGTTCTTTTTGTTCGAAGGATGTTTTGGAGTATTCGGAGGAGGAACCCGCCTTGCAATGCCGAAGACAATCTGCGCACCGGACACCTCGTCATTGAAGCCTGGTTCAGGGGCTACTGAGGGAGTCCTGGATGAAGGGGTCCCCGAGCGTCCGTCCTGTTGGACATGGGCCGGACTAATGGGCCATGAAGATACAAGACCGAAGACTCTCACCCGTGTTCGGATGGGACTCTCCTTGGCGTGGATGGCAAGCTTGGCGTTCGGATATGAAGATTCCTTTCTCTGTAACCGACTTTGTACAACCCTAGTCCCCTCCGGTGTCTATATAAACCAGAGGGTTTAGTCCGTAGAGGCAATCACAATCATACAGGCTAGACTTCTAGGGTTTTAGCCATTACGATCTCGTGGTAGATCAACTCTTGTAATACTCATATTCATCAAGATCAATCAAGCAAGAAGTAGGGTATTACCTCCATAGAGAGGGCCCAAACCTGGGTAAACATCGTGTCCCCTGTCTCCTATTACCATCGACCTTAGACGCATAGTTCGGGACCCCCTACCCGAGATCCGCTGGTTTTGACACCGACAGCTGTGAAGCCTCGCTGCTATTGCAATGTTCTTTGAAGATATCGTCAGCATCCCGTGGTTGCAAATCTAGTTGTTGTAGTTTATTCTGCACCCTCTATTTAGGTAAAATAAATTTTAATCGCATGCACTGGTTCGAATTGATCATCAATGGTTCATCTACACTAATGAAAGAAGGGTGTGTTCTTACACGACAATATATGTGCTTCACTCTATTTTTATGCTTGTTTGAGGTGCCAGCTCCAAAAGAACAAATACTTTGCTTGATGGGTCCGTGGCTCCATAATTAATAGAAGCATCAAATTAGTCATGCAACTTGGGCAGATCAAGAACACACAAAAAAGTAATGAACAGAGGCTCGGAGCAGTGATGTAATAGCTAGCATCAGAAAATGTAGGGTAAAATGAACAAAAAGCAGCAGAACCACATGCTAGTTTGCTGATGTGTAATTCAGCATAGAGAACATGAAGCAGTCTGATGGAACCAACAGGTGGCATCGGAACAACACAATTATCATAAATATAGCATGCAAGAAGTAAAATAGTAGGCAGTGATATCTAGGAAGTACAGTAATACTTAGGACAAAACTAAAGCATTGTAACTATATGTGCACTGGTTTTTAATTTAGCACATGTAACATGTTCACTGCCAGAAGTATGGCCCTATAGGTGCAAGCAGAATAACGCGTCTCATGAAAAATTGAATGATGCCCTGAAGAAATTCAAAGGTGCGGTGCTTATGCTAAGAAAGTGAATGTAGGCGCCGGCCGTTGGATAATAGTACCTGATTCTTGGTGGCGTATGGGTATCGTTGTCATACTTGATAACAAAGGATCGTCGATGGTGCTCATGTTGCGGTTGAGTTTGGGCCGGCTGTCGCCATTGCTTAAGCGGCCCCAGTGCTTCAGTTGCGGCGCCTGTCGACATACAAGAAAGCTCATCTGTGGTAAGTGAATAGTTGCATGATAAAGAAGAGAAAAAACAAAGGAGTACAAATCGAAATAACCTGGTGAGGCTGCGGCGTCAGTAAAGCAGGGCCGGCAGAGTTGAATATGGCGTCCGTGGAGCGGGTCCGGTGAAGTGGACTAAGGCTTTGGCGGGCGCGGTGTACAGTGCTTTCGGTGAGGCGGATCTGTTGCGGCGGACGAGGGATTGTATGAAGAGCCAGCGATGGGGCGGACGAGGGAGTTAGTTAAGGGCCTACACAGTGGTGGACGAGGGCGCCGGTTAAGCAGATCCAGTGCGGTGGACCATGATGGCGGTCAAGGAGATCTTGAGCGGTGGACAAGCCAGTCGCTGAAGCGGCTCCGGTGAAGTGGTGAGTTGGTAATTGGGGGTTCCAAGGTGCGGAAGGTAGATCCGATGGGGTGTGAGGTCCACCGCTGCGGCGGACGACTAGATTCGGTAGCTTGCCATGGTTGGGGGGGGGGGGGGGGTCGGGGAGGGGAAGAGGAGGGGCTCTAGGGAAGAATGTTGGGGGCAAAGAGGGGAAAAAATGGAGTTACCAAAGTAGCCCTTTTCCGTTCATGTGGCAGTGGTAAAACAGGAATATCGCAGGGCTAAACTTTCCGGCGCGAGATATTTTGATGTGAGCGGGAAGTTTGAAAGCTTTTGGCGCCAGAAATTATAAGTGTTCTGCTCTTGTACGGCCGACTATGATATCATGGTCGAGAATTTATTTGTTTTGCACGCAAAAAAAGTGCAAGTTTTGAAAATCAATGTCTCCAACTCGAAACTTAGATTATCCATTCAATTCAAATATGGATCATTGAGCTAGGTCAAGCAAATACCATCATACGGTCCAATTCAAATGAAATTCCAAATGTGTTTATCCTAAATATGATGACAAAAGCAAAAATGTGTGTGTGTGTATGAATAAAGTGGATGATTATAAAGTTTGAACATGCCCGTATGTGTGTATCTCTAGGTTTGATATATGAATTTGAAATCACGAAATCCCAGCTTAAAAAATGTACCTCCGTTTAAATGAATTACAAAAGCTAATGATGGAGTCGAATGCCAAAATTCCAATCTTAGGTTTGTAATTCTGGTACATCAAGGTATATCCCCAAAAGTATCGTTATCTCATAGTCCAAACTGTGAAACAAATTGATCAACCATGAGTGCACACACTATTGACCATATATATCTGAATTACGCTAAAGTCCCTCAAATATAGACACGTCACTCTTTATCTGAAGCCAACCCCCCCGGGGGGGGGGGCCCCGTCGCCCCCCCACACACAAGCCGTTCTCTCCCCCAGACACGAACACACGAGCACATTAACAACCCCCCTCTCTTTTAAAGTCCAGACCCCAATATAGGTCTCTATCACTTTGTCTCTCGGGCATGCACACATATCTTCCCCCACTCTCTAGGTCTCCCGGCATCTCTCTTTCCCAAGCACACACACTATGTAGAGTGTATCTTTCCCATACACACAAAACGTCGCCCCCAAATGTCTATCTCCCTAGTTATGTGGTTCTCGCACACTCACCTCACACACCACCCCCACTGCAAACAAACACACTTTGTCTCCTTGTGCACCACTCTCCTCTTTCTATCTCTCCCACATGCGGACCCTCCCCAGCTCCTTCCCTGTATACATATATGTCGTGACTCTCTCCATAGCTCCCTAATGTATCATCGTTCTCAATCTCGCACGTTGTTCTCTACACCATATATTC
The DNA here is from genome assembly GCA_036873465.1 of Thinopyrum obtusiflorum. Lineage (NCBI taxonomy): Eukaryota > Viridiplantae > Streptophyta > Magnoliopsida > Poales > Poaceae > Thinopyrum > Thinopyrum obtusiflorum. The sequence goes on from JAAAWM010011570.1 coordinate 12,422, forward strand.
TAGATCTCTCATGAAGTCCCTATCACACACACGATGACTCGCTTCCCTTGCATCTCCGTACATAGGCCACTTTTGAACAAATCAACATTTTCTCCCTATCTATACGCCACTTCTGCACAGAAACTCCCCCTCTCTCTCCCCCTCTCTTCCTCTCTCTCTCTCTCCGTCGCTAGCTCTCTCTCTCTCACTCTCACACCCCTCTCCCACACACACTCGATGTCTCTTCCAAATAGTCTGCTCCCCGCCCGCACCCATGCTATCCCGCTACTACACATGCCTTTGTCTCTCTTTGACACACATGTCATACCATTCCCCCTTCCCTATACTAGGTTTACATCATTAGTCGTCTCTCTACTCCACATACACACACTCCCTCTCACACACAAACGCGAGCACAAACACCCATATATATCTGGATCCTTCTTTTAAGACATACACCCTTGAATATTCTCTCCAGCTCTAGGTATGTGTATATCCCCCCTCTCTCTAACTCAGATGCACACCAAAATTCTCCATCTCTCTAACTCACACATCACTCCCCATGTCCGCATGTGTATCTCACACACTCACTCTCTGATTATGTTTATGTGTCTCCACGTTACACAACACAAAGCCCCATGTACATGTCTCTCTCTATCCTCCACACACATAGACACAAAGAATCTCTTATCATTGCCTCAATCTCTACACATATCACACACGCACATTGTCTCTCTCTCTCTCGCAAACACGCTCAACAAGGGTTTCCCCGTGAATAACTTACCGTCTATTCATCAACAGTCATGGCAGTATGGTGAACACGAGACATGAAAAAGAATAAATCTACACGTGCATAGACCACCTAGTATGACTACTAGGACTAGAGCAAGCCGAAAGCGCGCCGCCGTCACCCCCTCCTTATCGGCGATGGGAAAACCTTTGTTTTACACAGTCCAGAAGTCATTATGCTAAGGCCCTACATGCTGAGCCATTGAATAGAATGTAGATCCTAGTTTATGGAAACAAGTATCGATAATACGTTTGTATCTCCATACTTATATTTTCTTCTCTTATAAAAAACCTGAGTTGGTGATGATGGTACGCGTGCCATCTTGGAATATAGACCGTCCGATCTATATCTGACAGATAGAAATTAAACTAAAAGATACCCGCACCTCTCTCCACATTTGCGGACAAGGCCTTCCCTAGTTCATCCTTATCTCCAACAACCTCATTATTGAGCAATTAAAAAAGGAAGCCTCTGGAACAAACTGGCATGGTGGTTGCTGCCGGCGTCGTCCATCCACATGCCTCTGCTCAGTCCGACAACCAATCACCCCCACGCCCCACTCCTCTTCACCTTATCTCCTCTTTCTCGAGATATCGTTAGTTTTACACATGGGATTACTCATGCATGGGTCAATCACAACAAGTGTTTTATAAAAAAATGCATCTTGATGTTCCGTGCAATGCACAGACATCTTGCTAGTACTCCTACAGAAGACTTAGTTGGTGATGATGGTGTGTCTGCCATCCGTCATTTCTGACCATTAGATCTACATCTAACGACTGCGAGGTAAGTTGTTGCCTTTTCTCACCAAAATCCCACTTCTCTACCAATTTGCATAAACATCCATAATTAGTATCTTAAAACCAACCACATCCCTCCCTCACCTCACCAAAACAGCCCAAGGAATATATTCTGATTGAAACATAATATATCTCTCGTGATATATGTATATCAAAATTAGAGTGTTTTGTATCAAGTTTGTGAATAAGTATTATTCTAATTATGATCTGTTGCAACGCACGTGAACATTGCTAGTATTTCCAACCATGCAAAAAAAGCTAGTATTTCCATAGTTTCGAGTTTTCCATCAAGATATTAGTCACTCATGGTTGATATTTAGTTTGAATCACGTACGCATAGGCACTATGTAACTAGCCTTGCTTATTGGCTTCCAAAGCTTAAATTTCACTCCTACTTACAGTATGTAGAGTATTTAACAAAAAACTACCACTTTCAACCAGCCCTAGGAAGAAACTATTGTACAAAAAATAGCAAAAACATACCCAAAATTTCTTAATCCGCGCCAAAAACTACTACCTAGTGCCGATTAGGCTCGTTTAAACCCGTTTATGACAGGGTTGGCCCACACGTCCATGCTGACGAGGCAGCTTAAACCAACACATTTTTTGACCGTTGACTTGAGGGACCCACATCTGACCTTCTATCCTGTTATTCCCCCTCAAATCATTATTTGTCCTCAACATTACTTCAAACAGTACTGATGCGTGTTCGTCGGTGGCGCCAGTGATGAGCGAGTTGGCCGCCGCTTCGCCGGATGGGCCGGACGCTGCGCTAGCCTCCGCACGGGTTGGCAGGCTAGCTCGAGCGTGACTCACACGCGAGCAAGCCGCCGTGCTGGCCTTCACTCAAGCCAGATGGCTGGCCTTAGCGCGGCGCGCGCGAGCAAGCCGCCGCATCGCTGTGCCAATCTAGCTAGCAAACCTTACAGACAAGCAGCTGGATGCATCCAGCAGGGTGTGTGCTATCTTGACTAGCTAGCGGCTGTGAGCGCCGGACGGAGCTGGCATCCGGGCTGCCGCAAGATGGGCTCCGCACCGCCGGCGGTTTTGACCTCGACTTCTGCCGGCGGCGGTAGCTGCGTCGCATGGCCGAGGATTACTACGTGGACGGGCCGGAGGTAGGAGGTCACTCGGGGATTTTTGTGCAGACTGACATGTAGGTCCACAAGTCATAACGCCTAACTTGCCAGTCGAATAGAAGGCGTTGACTTAAGGGGTGACATGGGTTGAAACGTGCCTATAACGACACTTTGTAGAGTAGTCGTTTCTTCGTAGGGCTGGTTGGTAAGGGCATGTGCAATGGTTGATAAGGTAGTCTTATCTTAAGTCTGCCACATATGCAGGTGGTAGTAGTTTCTTGGCATTATTAGTGGTTTCTTGGCATTATTAGTGGTTTCTTGTAAGGAATAATGTACTAGTGACAAAAGGCGATTCTAGGTTGCGTTGTACTCCAACGAGTACTACTACTGGTCACGTGAGTGTATAGCTCGTTTTGTGGGTTCGATCCCGGCCGAACGCATGGCGGCCTTTTTTTAAATAGTAACTTCGCTGCGAGCCAATATTGTACACTAGTAGTTTGAGTTTTGAAGTCGAACGGACGTGTCGCACCACAATCTGGGTGCAGTGGATAGCCCAGCCACGTGAACGGGTTTTCCTTCCCATCATCTTGTGGCTCGCGTGCTCGCCCTAGCCGCACTTCGTTCAGCCCCTTGTCCCCGAAGATGGGTAATATGTTCTCATACAATGTTGCTCCAACTTTTTTCTAGAGGGCCTAGCTGGCGAGTGATCCCAGTCCGCGGCAGAGAACAAGACAGCAAGCGAGCGTACCTTTGTTCGCTTCTTTTCCACGAAGCACAGAAGTTTAAGGAGAACTGTAGGTCGGTGGCTACCTAAGGAAACTCCATCAGCTAGTAGCATATTTAAACTAGCGCCTCCCAATTAAGCTAGATGAGCCAGAAAAGCCTGGCGCGACATTGAGAACTGTGCAATATGGCTCTGTATGTAAAGTTCTAGTACTCTACTACTCTGTAGCTTATGGTCTTGCGCGCATGGACTTCACTCCATTATCGGCTCTATAAAAGAAATTCCTCTTCACGTGATTTTTTTGTTTTCAAACGGAGGCAAAAGCTTTGCCTCATCTCATTCATAAAGAAGGAACTACTAACAAAGTTCGACGAGATACATGACTCCTCCACAAATGGAAGCTAAAAGCCTAGTGTCGCTATATCAAATAACTCAAATGTTCTGCCCCCATAGTAACAGTCACTGATAAACAGGCTGCTAGTGTGTGCGTGAGAGGAGCTGCTGAGTAGGCCAGCTACGCGCTTGAATAGAGCACTGGGAGTACGCACTATGTAGGTGTACTTTCCCTGCATTGATAGTACAGCGATGGTTCTAGAGAACAGTAGTACCCTCCACTTCCAACTGTAGCTCCTTGGCCCTGAGATTCAAGAGTTCAAAACTGGTGCACTACACTAGAAGTACAGTACATCGCACTACTAGTTGGGAAAGTAGTACTAGTACTGCTACAGTACGAGTACATAGTAAATAGTAATAGCCTCACCCCTTCCCTAAGGAACGGTCGAGGAGCTACAGTTGGAAGGGACGAGGCCAGTTCCCCTCCCCCTGAAGAGAAGGCAGTTGAGGGAGTCCTGGACCAAGGGGTCCTTGGGCGTCCGGCCAGTTATCTGTTGGGCCAGACTGATGGGCTATGAAGACATGAAGACCGAAGACTATACCCGTGTCCAGATGGGACTCTACTTGGCGTGGAAGGCAAGCTAGGTGACCGATTATGAAGATTTCCTCCTATGTAACCGACTCCATGTAACCCTAAATCTCTCCGGTGTCTATATAAACCAGAGGGCATAGTCCGGATAGGACAGATTCATTACCATATACTCATAGGCTAGACTTCTAGGGTTTAGCCATTACGATCTCGTGGTAGATCAACAATTGTAACATTCATATTCATCAAGATCAATCAAGCAGGAAGTAGGGTATTACCTCCATAGAGAGGGCCCGAACCTGGGTAAACATTGTGTCCCCCGTCTCCTGTTACCATCGATCCTAGACGCACAGTTTGGTACCCCCTACCCGAGATCCGCCGGTTTTGACACCGATAGCAGTTCGTCGCTGCTCCCATGGATTCGCCAGGCGCTACTCCTCCTCGTCGAGGTTGGGAGACCTTGGATGACGATCCTCTGGGAGAAATCGCATGCCGCTCCGATGTCCTCACCGCCGCAAGACTCGGTGCTTCCTGCACCAACTTTTTCAAGACAGTGCTTAAACAGGCTTGGTAAAAGGCCATGCTTGTTGGTTGTCCATGCGTCCTCGAGGAGAAGGTTCTTCTATGGGACAATCCTTCGAACAGTCCACCGCTCCCTGGCCATGGTTGCACGTTGACTCCGCTAGAGTTGCCGACATTGAGAGGTAGTCGGATTTTGTCCGATGAGCAAGTCAGTCATGGAGTTTGATCATGTAGTACTTAGTTATTCCATTTCCATCCCGTAATTTCTCCGCTGCCCACCATCTTATATATAGGTTTGTGTCGGTGCCAACGAAGATTGGCTTGCATACCACCGGCCGGATACCACCATCAATTTGCACAACATCCACAGCAGTGCGGCCATTCCCGTAGACCCCTTCTCCACCATTGGGATCGGCCTTCCAGACTGGCTGGGCTTGAATACGTATGATGATGCCTACATGAGATTGAAGAAGATAGCAATTACAACGATTACTATCTCATCGCGTTGTTCGACATAAGGATTGCCATCAATGCAAGAGGCAATAATGGCATAGGCTGGCGCATGTTGGCCGCGGCAGATTTGTAACCCTACACATTCGAAGATGCCATGCGCCATCTAGGCCGCATCTTCGCGGTGACAAGCCAGGGGACTTGTTTCATCTGGTTGCCATCCTACGGTACGGGAGATTACAAACGAAATGCACAAACCATCATTTGCATCCCTAACGGTACTCCATTATTTTGCAGGGACCAGTCATCCCCCGATCAAAATAAGATCGCCGATCCAGGATGTGCATTTGCATCCGCGATTCGGTCTAACCTGGAATCTTGTAGCTGACTTTGGCATATTGGGATCAACTATCTTAGCAGTCGTTACCCATGGTACCACTGATGTGCAACATGGTCACACAATCTACCACGATCGGACCGTCACCAGCTACCCAGGTATTCCATTTAGTATTATATTTTTAACCCTCTCGCCTTCTCTTTCATTGTTGTACTACTTACTAGTACTAGTAGGAGTACTTTTTACCTTGGAGGACGCGTATAGCTAGCTAGGCCCTTGAACACTTGAACCCACTAGCTCCCACCATTTTTGTTTTTCCATGTCTTACTATCTCATCCATGTAGCCAAGAGTGGCTATATATAATAAGACGGTTATTCTACTTCCTCTATACCGGAGTAGTACTATTTGCTGCACAGTATTACTGACCACCATATTTGAGCACAACATTATTATGCATGGACCTTGACTATGTACGTCACCATGTGTCCAGATATGAGATGCCGCGTGTACCAGATGAACGGCACTGAGTTCGACCCCCGTGATGCTATGTGGGTGCCGAGGAACACTCTTGGAGAGTAATCTCTTTTCATTGGGGACAGCTACCCCATTATGAAGCGGATACCACCTTCCGTGCACGACACCAAAGGCTGCCGTTCATGAAGCATGGTTGTGTCTTCAGTGCACACCGTCGGATGAACGACATGCTGGGACACGCTATCCCTGATTTATGCCACTTCATCTTGGATGAGTCTCCATCGTGTGGAACCGGAGTAGAAAGCTGCGACAATGATTCCCGTTGCCCACCGCTATGGATCGTGCCATCCATGAAGAACCCCTGGGACTGGAACCTGGAGGAGGACATGTAGCCCATCTATAACGTGTAAGTGGAGTATGGTAAATTGTGAACGGTAGCGCTGTGAATATATGTAGACTAGTCGTGCACAAATTTATCACATAAAGTGGAGATGAACTTGTGTGGCATACTGGCATTTGTCCTTTAGAATTTATTACTAGTTTTTTTTGCGAAACTAGAATTTATTACTAGTAAATGTGTTATGTGTACGTGCAACTTGTGTGGTTGTTGCACTGGCTCCAACACGCTCTTGGAGAAAAAAAGGTGGCACAGCTTTGGATATAGGTGACGTGGCGGCATCATACAGTAGCATCATTCGCTATAGTTGTAGTATACTCCTACTAGGACGACAACTCTTATAAAACCTTGCGCTTGGCTCTTTGCCTCTTCGGGAGGTTCAACAGTTCGTACTCGTGTGAACCTTACACTTGGCAATGATGATACTATAGTACAATATGCTTCTGGCAATCTGACACCGATTGAACTGCTACACGTCCACCGCGAGGGCGAGGGAGAGGGAGAGGGCGTTGTAGTCAAAACCCTCTCCTCGTCCTGCGAGCCACCGCGCGCGTGGGCGAGGGAGAGGCGTAGTAAGCAAGCTTCTCCTTGTTCGGTGAGTTGACGGGACACATCAAAGCAGTACTAGTACTAGTCCATACTGCATCCTTTCCAGTTAATATGGCTTAATTTGAAATGAGAAAAATACACTGGCGGTCAACGTATGTAACAATACACTCTTTACGGTCACTATATAGTTTTGCGATGATTATACGATCACTAGCTCATCGTAGAGCACCGTATTCCACCCTACTAACTGGCCACATAGTTGACGTTGCACTTTGTTGACTGGTTAAATTGTCACCTGGTTTCTGGGTCCCACCTATCAGTTGGCAGAGCAAAGAAATCAGTTAAACAAAACTTTACGCTGGCGCGATAGGAGTCCAACCCTTGCGCGCGAACCACCCTGGCTGTGTATGTGAGTGCATGCATGTGTACTCCCTCGGTCTTCCAACAAAGTGTGTAGATCAGCTAAAAAACAAAGAGTGTACATCTACACTTCCAATGCCTTTAGCCTTTAATCTAAATCGATATTGATTGACTAATGCACCAACTTGTGCTCTAGCTATAGGCTACATGTCTACCCTTAATTACAGCATGCAACAACCTTCATTTAATCTTCTTCTCTCAATGGTCGCATGCACACATAAGTCTGTTACTTTTGGGCGTTAATTATGCCTTGGTCAATGTGTAAATCTCTAAATGTACAGTCTTTCATGGACGTAGGGAGTAGGTTGAGCACTTGAGCGTGAGCGTGTGTGTTGCGTCGTGTGCTGTGTGCCGCATGGGTGCGTGAGTGTTGCGTGTGTCCATGTGTACGTGTGAGTGTTGCATGTTGCATGATGCATGCATGAGGCTTTTACTCCCTCCCATTGACATGTTCATATTTCAAGCTTCATTAAAACGTTGCATGCATGAATTAAGAGATAACTCACCAATGCGTGTAAAAGTTCTGGTCATTTGTTCCTCACGCATGCATTCCAATTAATACGTTCGTAAACACAATTTTCTTGAGGAAAACGATCCCATTATTGAGTACTATCGGAAAAAAAATCTTCAGGCACTCATCATTTACTACTACATTGGTTGATAATTTTTTTATTGACCTGTATATAAACCTCCGTCCTGGTTTAATGGTCCCCTTCGTACTTAGTGTAAATTTTTGACCGTAAATTTAACTAACAAAGTGTCAATGCATGTCATAAAAAACTATACCATTAAAAACCATGTTCAAATACGAATCCAGTGATATGATTTTCGGTGAAATGAATTATCATTTTATTAGTTAAATACTCCCTCCATCTAGGTGTATAAGTCACTTTACGAAAACCAAATAATCCCAAAACACTTAGGCGCAGTGCATTAACTCCCACCTCATTTCTTGACATATCAACCAATAAGAGATGTGGGCGTGCATGTTTTCTATGACTCGAGACTACCAAACAGGACATGCCGTGGTTAGTTCATTGCATGCAATGCTATTAATTAGCAAATAAAAATTAAGTTCTCTTGTTTTTCCCTCCTTGGTCACGGTGCACAACCAAAGATGACTTATTCACCTGGATGGAGGGAGTAGATGGTCAAAGTTTGACACAAAATTAATGCATTGGTAAACATAATTTTTTGACGAAAATGAGTACATTAATTGAGTGTTTTTGCAAACTACAAAAATTATTCAACCACCCATCATCTACCTTAGTTGATGAGATTTTTGAATTGAGCCCTATAAACTGGAAAGGAGGTAGTACTAGTACTCCTACATTATTGGCGCCGGGTGCCTTGGCCAATGTTTCATCTTGTTGGACAGGAAGAGCGTACAGGCATAGGGATACTGTAGATAGGAAGTCTACGCGATCAATTATTCCCCATCTCGGTTAGAGAGAACTATTTAACTAGTCTTCACAGTGCAGTGACAATACACGCTGCAGCAGATGGGACACTTAATTAATAAGCTAAACCAGCGTGTTGGTGTTACTAAATCAGCCATACCCAGTACTGCCATCATGTTTGCCTGTGGAGAACTCTTCCGCAAATACGCCTACGCACCTCTCTCCTCCATTAACTGACATATGGGCCCTCTTGAGGTAGACCCACATGTCATCGGCGTAACTATTTACACTCTGAAGGACGGTATGTCCTGGTAGTACTACTAGTAGAATTGAGATTTAATACACTTTCTTCCCCGTCTTTCACTCTTCTTCCTCCTCTCTTCTTCTTCCTCCTCTCTTCCCCATCGTCGGCCGCACACCATTTCCCCCCGCTCACTCCTCGCCCACCCGCGCCATCTTCCTTGGTAGCTCGCGCGTACCATATCCCCCCGCACACTGCTCTGCTACACACGCCATCTTCTTCGCTCGCCCGCCCGAATCCACTTCCCCGCTGGCTCGCAGGCACTAAAAACCCCAATCACTCAGCGCCCTAAAAAACCCTATGGCAGAACTGACTGACACGCAGAGCCACGATTGGAATTCCCTCCCCGATGTTCTCTTGGAGCAGATTTGCAATGTTATGGACCTGCTCAGCACCGTCCGTCTTGCCGCATGCTCGGTGTCTTTGTACCGTCTACTCGTCTGCAACCGGTCGGCTCTTTTCAAGACACCCTACTTGCTGGTGCCCGATCCTCGCAGGTGGCCTAGACACCAACTTGACGATCCTACGGAGGTTGTCGTGGTGCCCCTCGACATGCTACCACTACCCGTCCACCTGTCCTTCATGCGCGGCCACTACTGGGCGGGCATGAAGGCCAACTGGATAGTCCTGATCCACCAATCCGGTAGTCTGTGGCGTCTCGTGGATATCTACACCCAACGAGAGATCACCCTTCCATCGTTGGATACTGATATGTCTCCAACGTATCTATAATTTTTGATTGTTCCATGCTATTATATTACCTGTTTTGGATGTTTAATGGGCTTTAATATGCTCTTTTATATTATTTTTGGGACTAACCTATTAACCGAAGGCCCAGTGCTAGTTTCTGTTTTTTTGCCTATTTCAGGGTTTTGCAGAAAAGGAATACGAAACGGAATGAAACCTTCGCGAGGATCTTTCTTGGAACAAACGCAATCCAGAAGACTTGGAGTTGAAGTCTGGAACTCCGCGAGGCGGCCACAAGGCAGGAGGGCGCGCCCAGGGGGTAGGCGCGCCCCCCACCCTCGTGGGCCCCACGGAGCTCCACCGACGTACTTCTTTCGCCTATATATACTCTTATACTCTAAAAACATCAAGGGGAGCCATGAAACCACTTTTCCACCGCCGTAACCTTCTGTACCCGTGAGATCCCATCTTGGGGCCTTTTCCGGTGATCTGCCGGAGGGGGAATCGATCATGGAGGGCTTCTACATCAACACCATAGCCTCTCCGATGATGTGTGAATAGTTTACCACAGACCTTCGGGTCCATAGTTATTAGCTAGATGGCTTCTTCTCTCTCTTTGGTTCTCAATACAAAGTTCTCCTCGATGTTCTTGGAGATCTATTCGATGTAATATTCTTTTGCGGTGTGTTTGCCGAGATCCGATGAATTGTGGATTTATGATCAAGTTTATCTATGAATAATATTTGTTTCTTCTCTGAATTCTTATATGCATGATTTCATATCTTTGCAAGTCTCTTCGAATTATCGGTTTAGTTTGGCCTACTAGATTGATCTTTCTTGCAATGGGAGAAGTGCTTAGCTTTGGGTTCAATCTTGCGGTGTCCTTTCCCACTGACAGTAGGGGCAGCAAGGCATGTATTGTATTGTTGCCATCGAGGATAAAAAGACGGGGTTTATATCATATTGCTTGAGTTTATCCCTCTACATCATGTCATCTTGCCTAATGCGTTACTCTGTTCTTATGAACTTAATACTCTAGATGCATGCTGGATAGCGGTCGATGTGTGGAGTAATAGTAGTAGATGCAGAATCGTTTCGGTCTACTTGACACGGACGTGATGCCTATATTCATGATCATACCTAGATATTCTCATAATTATGCGCTTTTCTATCAATTGCTCGGCAGTAATTAGTTCACCCACCGTAATATATGCTATCTTGAGAGAAGCCACTAGTGAAACCTATGGCCCCCGGGTCTCTTTCTTATTATAGTGCATCTCTTTTATTTACATCACATCTCGTTTTACTATTCTGCAATCTTTACTTTCCAATCTATACAACAAAAATACCAAAAATATTTATCTTCTTATCTTTATTAGATCTCACTTTTGCGAGTGACCGTGAAGGGATTGACAACCCCTTTATCGCGTTGGTTGGAAGGTTCTTGATTGTTTGTGCAGGTACTAGGTGACTTGCGTGTAATCTCCTACTGGATTGATACCTTGGTTCTCAAAAACTGAGGGAAATACTTACGCTACTTTGCTGCATCACCCTTTCCTCTTCAAGGGAAAACCAACGCATGCTCAAGAGGTAGCAAGAAGGATTTCTGGCGCCGTTGCCGGGGAGATCTACGCTCAAATCAAGACATACCAAGTACCCATCATAAACTCTTCTCCCTCGCATTACATTATTTGCCATTCGCCTCTTGTTTTCCTCTCCCCCACTTCTAAAACGATTTTTGAAAATCCCTTGCCCTTTTCTTCGCCTCTTTCCGCTTGCCTCTTGTGTCCTTGTGTGTTGGATTGATTGTTTGTCACGATGGCTCAAGATAACACTAAATTATGTGACTTTTCCAATAACAACAACAATGATTTTATTAGCACTCCGATTGCTCCTATTACCGATGCTGAATCTTGTGAAATTAATGCTGCTTTGTTGAATCTTGTCATGAAAGATCAATTTTCTGGCCTTCCTAGTGAAGATGCCGCTACCCATCTAAACAACTTTGTTGATTTGTGTGATATGCAAAAGAAGAAAGATGTGGATAATTATATTGTTAAATTGAAGCTATTTCCGTTTTCGCTTAGAGATCATGCTAAAACTTGGTTCTCTTCTTTGCCTAAAAATAGTATTGATTCATGGAATAAGTGCAAAGATGCTTTTATCTCTAAGTATTTTCCTCCCGCTAAGATCATCTCTCTTAGAAACGATATTATGAATTTTAAGCAACTTGATCATGAGCATGTTGCACAAGCTTGGGAGAGGATGAAATTAATGATACATAATTGCCCCACACATGGTTTGAATTTATGGATGATTATAAAAAAAATATGCCGGATTGAATTTTGCTTCTAGAAATCTTTTAGATTCGGCCGCGGGAGGCACTTTTATGGAAATCACTTTAGGAGAAGCTACTAAACTCCTAGATAATATTATGGTTTATTATTCTCAATGGCACACTGAAAGATCCACTAGTAAAAAAGTTCATGCGATTGAAGAGATTAATGTTTTGAGTGGAAAGATGGATGAACTTATGAAATTGTTTGCTAATAAGAGTGTTTCTTCTGATCCTAATGATATGCCTTTGTACACTTTGATTGAGAATAATAATGAATATATGGATGTGAATTTTGTTGGTAGGAATAATTTTGGTAACAACGCGTATAGAGGAAACTTTAATTCTAGGCCGTTTCCTAATAATTCCTCTAATAATTATGGTAATTCCTACAACAACTCTTATGGAAATTTTAATAAGATGCCCTCTGATTTTGAGACTAGTGTTAAAGAATTTATGATTTCGCAAAAGAATTTCAATGCTTTGCTTGAAGAAAAATTGCCTAAGATTGATGAGTTGGCTAGGAACGTGGATAGAATTTCTCTTGATGTTGATTCTTTGAAACATAGATCTATTCCACCTAAGCATGAAATCAATGAGTCTCTCAAATCCATGAGAATTTCCATTGATGAGTGCAAGGAAAGAACCGCTATGATGCGTGCTAAAAAGGATTTCTTTGTGAAAGTGTGTTCTTCTAGTTTTCATGATAATAATGATGAAGATCTAAAAGTGATTGATGTGACTCCTATTAAATCTTTGTTTTCCAATATGAATCTTGATAAAGATGGGACTGGAGATGAGTCAACTTTAGTTAAAAGGCATCCCAACGATTCGGAGTTTTTAGATCTTGATGCTAAAATTAATAAAAGTGGGATTGAAGAGGTCAAAACTTTACATAGCCATGAACCCACTATTTTGGATTTCAAGGAATTTAATTATGATAATTGATCTTTGATAGATTGTATTTCCTTGTTGCAATCCGTGTTAAATTCTCGTCATGCTTATAATCAAAATAAAGCTTTCACTAAACATATCGTTGATGCTTTAATGCAATCTTATGAAGAAAAGCTTGAACTAGAAGTTTCTATCCCTAGAAAACTTTATGATGAGTGGGAACCTACTATTAAAATTAAGATTAAAGATCATGAATGCTATGCTTTATGTGATTTGGGTGCTAGTGTTTCCACGATCCCAAAAACTTTGTGTGATGTGCTTGGTTTCCCTGAATTTGATGATTGTTCTTTAAATTTGCATCTTGCGGATTCCACCATTAAGAAACCTATGGGAAGGATTAATGATGTTCTTATTGTTGCAAATAGGAATTATGTGCCCGTAGATTTTATTGTTCTTGATATAGATTGCAATCCTACATGCCCTATTATTCTTGGTAGACCTTTCCTTAGAACGATTGGTGCAATTATTGACATGAAAGAAGGAAATATTAGATTCCAATTTCCGTTAAGGAAAGGCATGGAACACTTTTCTAGAAATAATATTAAATTACCTTATGAATCTATTATGAGAGCCACATATGGATTGCATACCAAAGATGATAATACCTAGATCTATTCTTGCTTTATGCCTAGCTAGGGGCGTTAAACGATAGCGCTTGTTGGGAGGCAACCCAATTTTATTTTTGTTATTTACTTTTTTGTTCCTGTTTAGTAATAAATAATTCATCTAGACTCTGTTTAGATGTGGTTTTATGTTTTAATTAGTGTTTGTGCCAAGTAGAACCTTTGGGAAGACATGGGTGAAGTCTTTGCAATCTTGCTGTAAAAAACAGAAACTTTTGCGCTCACGAGATTAGATGCCATTTTTCACTGGAGAGTGATTTTAGGTTGATTCTTTTTTAGATGATTAATAGACAAATTTCTCACGTCCACAAATTTATTTCAGAATTTTTGGAGTCCCAGAAGTATTTGTTTGATACAGATTGCTACAGACTGTTCTGTTTTGACAGATTCTGTTTTTTGTGTGTTGTTTGCTTATTTTGATGAATCTATGAGTAGTATCGGGGGGTATGAACCATACATAAGTTGGAATACAGTAGGTTTAACACCAATATAAATAAAGAATGATTTCATTATAGTACCTTAAAGTGGTGGTTTGTTTTCTTATACTAACGGAGCTCATGAGATTTTTTGTTTAAGTTTTGTGTTGTGAAGTTTTCAAGTTTTTGAGTAAAGATTTGATGGATTCTGGAATAAGGAGTGGCAAGAGCCTAATCTTGGGGATGCCCAAGGCACCCCAAGGTAAAATTCAAGGACAACCAAAAGCCTAAGCTTGGGGATGCCGTGGAAGGCATCCCCTCTTTCGTCTTCGTCTATCGGTAACTTTACTTGAGGCTATATTTTTATTCACCACATGATATGTGTTTTGCTTGGAGCATCTTGTATGATTTGAGTCTTTGCTTTTTAGTTTACCACAATCATCCTTCCTGTACACACCTTTTGAGAGAGACACACATGAATCAGAATTTATTAGAATACTCTATGTGCTTCACTTATATCTTTTGAGCTAGATAATTTTGCTCTAGTGCTTCACTTATATCTTTTTAGAGCACGGTGGTGGTTTTCTTTTATAGAAATTATTGATCTCTGATGCTTCACTTATATTATTTTGAGAGTCTTTTAGAACAGCATGGTAATTTTCTTTGGTTATAAAATTAGTTCTAATATGATGGGCATTCAAGATGGGTATAATAAAAACTTGCATATAGAGTGCATTGAATACTATGAGAAGTTTGATACTTGATGATTGTTTTGAGATATGAAGATGGTGATATTAGAGTCATGCTAGTTGAGTAACTTTGAATTTGAGAAATACTTGTGTTGAGGTTTGCAAGTCCCGTAGCATGCACGTATGGTAACCGTTGTGTATCAAATTTGAAGCATGAGGTGTTTCTTTGATTGTCCTCCTTATGAGTGGCGGTCGGGGACGAGCGATGGTCTTTTCCTAGCAATCTATCCCCCTAGGAGCATGTGCGTAGTGCTTGGTTTTGATGACTTGTAGATTTTTGCAATAAGTATGTGAGTTCTTTATGACTAATGTCGAGTCCATGGATTATACGCACTCTCATCCTTCCACCATTGCTAGCCTCTCTAGTACCGCGCAACTTTCACCGGTACCATAAACCCACCATATACCTTCCTTAAAACAGCCACCATACCTACCTATTATGGCATTTTCATAACCATTCCAAGATATATTGCCATGCAACTTTCCACCGTTCCGTTTATTATGACATGCTTCATCATTGTCATATTGCCTTGCATGATCATGTAGTTGACATCGTATTTGTGGCAAGGCCACCATTCATAATTTTTCATACATGTCACTCTTGATTCATTGCCCATCCCGGTACACTGCCGGAGGCACTCATATAGAGTCATATTTTGTTCTAGTATCGAGTTGTAATCCTTGAGTTGTAAATAAATAGAAGTGTGATGATCATCATTTTTAGAGCATTGTCCCGTGTGAGGAAATAAAAAAAAGAGAAAGGCCCAATAAAAAAGAGAAGGCCCAAAAAAAGGAGAAAGGCCAAATAAAAAAAGAGAATGCCCAAAAAAATGAGAGAAAAAGAGAGAAGGGGCAATGTTACTATCCTTTTTCCACACTTGTGCTTCAAAGTAGCACCATGATCTTCAAGATAGAGAGTCTCTTATTTTGTCACTTTCATGTACTAGTGGGAATTTTTGTTATATAACTTGGCTTGTATATTCCAAAAATTGGCTTCCTCAAATGCCCTAGGTCTTCGTAAGTAAGCAAGTTGGATGCACACCCACTTAGTTTCTTTTGTTGAGCTTTCATACATTTATAGCTCTAGTGCATCCGTTGCATGGCAATCCCTACTCACTCACATTGATATCTATTGGTGGGCATCTCCATAGCCCATTAATATGCCTAGTTAATGTAAGACAATCTTCCTCTTTTTTGTCTTCTCCACAACCACCATTCTATTCCACCTATAGTGCTATGTCCATGGCTCGCGCTCATGTATCGCGTGAAAGTTGAAAAAGTTTGAGAATACTAAAGTATGAAACAATTGCTTGGCTTGTCATCGGGGTTGTGCATGATTTGAGCATTTTGCGTGACGAAGATGGAGCATGGCCAAACTATATGATTTTGTAGGGATGAGCTTTCTTTGGCTATGTTATTTTGAGAAGACATAATTGCTTTGTTAGTATGCTTGAAGTATTATTATTTTTATGTCAATATTAAACTTTTGTCTTGAATCTTTCGGATCTGAACATTCATGCCACAATAAAGAAAATTACATTGAAAATTATGTTAGGTAGCATTCCACATCAAAAATTCTGTTTTTATCATTTACCTACTCGAGGACGAGCAGGAATTAAGCTTGGGGATGCTTGATATGTCTCCAACGTATCTATAATTTTTGATCGTTCCATGCTATTATATTATCTGCTCTGGATGTTTAATGGTCTTTAATATGCTCTTTTATATTATTTTTTGGACTAACCTATTAACCGAAGGCCCAGTGCCAGTTTCTATTTTTTTTGCCTATTTCAGTGTTTTGCAGAAAAAGGAATACCAAACGGAATGAAACCTTCGCGAGGATCTTTCTTGGAACAAACGCAATCCAAAAGACTTGGAGTTGAAGTCTGGAACTCCGCGAGGAGGCCACGAGGCAGGAGGGCACGCCCAGGGGGTAGGCGCGCCCCCCACCATCGTGGGCCCCACGGAGCTCCACCGACGTACTTCTTTCGCCTATATGTACTCTTATACCCTAAAAACATCAAGGGGAGCCACGAAACCACTTTTCCACCGTCACAACCTTCTGTACCCGTGAGATCCCATCTTGGGGCCTTTTCCGGCGAACTGCCAGAGGGGGAATCGATCACGGAGGGCTTCTACATCAACACCATAGCCTCTCCGATGATGTGTGAGTAGTTCACCATAGACCTTAGGGTCCATAGTTATTATCTAGATGACTTCTTCTCTCTCTTTGGTTCTCAATACAAAGTTCTCCTCGATGTTCTTGGAGATCTATTCGATGTAATGCTCTTTTGCGGTGTGTTTGCCGAGATCCGATGAAAGTTTATCTATGAATAATATTTGGTTCTTCTCTGAATTCTTATATGCATGATTTGATATCTTTTCAAGTCCCTTCGAATTATCGGTTTAGTTTGGCCTACTAGATTGATCTTTCTTGCAATGGGAGAAGTGCTTAGCTTTGGGTTCAATCTTGCGGTGTCCTTTCCCAGTGATAGTAGGGGCAGCAAGGCACGTATTGTATTGTTGCCATCGAGGATAAAAAGATGGGGTTTATATCATATTGCTTGAGTTTATCCCTCTACATCATGTCATCTTGCCTAATGCGTTACTCTGTTCTTATGAACTTAATACTCTAGGTGCATGCTGGATAGCGGTCGATGTGTGGAGTAATAGTAGTAGATGCAGAATCATTTCGGTCTACTTGACACGGACGTGATGCCTATTCATGATCATGCCTAGATATTCTCATAATTATGCGCTTTTCTATCAATTGCTCGGCAGTAATTTGTTCACCCACCGTAATATATGCTATCTTGAGAGAAGCCACTAGTGAAACCTATGTCCCCGGGTCTCTTTCTTATTTTATTGCATCTCTTTTATTTACATCACATCTCGTTTTACTATTTTACAATCTTTACTTTCCAATCTATACAACAAAAATACCAAAAATATTTATCTTCTTATCTTTATTAGATCTCACTTTTGCGAGTGACCGTGAAGGGATTGACAGCCCCTTTGTCATGTTGGTTGCAAGGTTCTTGATTGTTTGTGCAGGTACTAGGTGACTTGCGTGTAATCTCCTACTGGATTGATACCTTGGTTCTCAAAAACTGAGGGAAATTCTTACGCTACTTTGCTGCATCACCCTTTCCTCTTCAAGGGAAAACCAACTCATCCTCAAGAGGTAGCAGATACTGCCGCCATTGAGCCTCGCGGCCCACCGGACACTCCTTCCTACTACGCATGAGACGCGTCAAGCTTTTGGCTCGACCTCTGTTTGCTGAAGGTTGTAATCTGTGAAGTGCCGACACTATCAGAAGACTACATGGATTACAAGCTCATTGCCTTGTTCAACATGGGATTAGTCTATCTGGAATCCAGTCGCCATACATGGTTATGGCTCATCGTCAATCCTGTTCAGCCAACATTTCTGTCTGATGCTATAGTGCACGATGGCATCGTTTACGCGGTCGACACACAGATTGGCTGCCTATACTAGTGGAATCTATCATCGTGTAATTGTTCTATCTCATCTCATCTTTACCTTATGAATACGAATGCCCGTTGATTGTTACAGATTTAGAATAGATAGTATGTCTATAACCACATCATTGCTATATGTTCCTCTCATTTCCTAGATATTTATGACCACACATGTTATTGTTAGAGTTGATATGAGAACAATTGGCATCTAATGATTGTTAGAATAGATATTATGAGTATAACCTCATGATTGCTATATGTTACTCTCATTTCCAAGATTTTTATAACAATGCATGTTATTGCTTAGAGTTGATATGAGAACAGTAGTAAGTGCTATGGTAGAATATGAGTAGGCCCTGTCATAGCTGTTTTCCTCGCATTGTTACATGATGTTTGAACCATGACATATTGCTAGAATATGAAAGCCATTGGCTTATTTTTTAACTTGGGGTATGATTATGATCACGGCATTGCAATTCTCTGTCTATGATATGTGTCACCGTTATAATAATCTTAATTTCACACATACTCTGAACATGATTGTATATTTTTGTCCTTTTGGTCTCCAATTTGAATTGTTGCAGCAGACGCAAATGCGTTGGCCTTCATGATTCCAGGACCTGGAATCATACCAACCGATGGGAGGTGGTTTATCGCTCGTTCAGCTGACGGCGGTCATTTGATGCTCATTCGCACGCACCAAATTGACCAAACCAATACATCAAACCACATGCAGTACAATGCCTGGGTCTTTTGTGACATTGATGGCTATGGCTGTTTCGTGTTCGAGAAAGATCCCAGTTCCGTTGGGCCAGGCGTATTCAACTGGAGGTGGGTTTACAGCCTCGGCAACCACTCCATGTTCCTCGGGCTCAATTATCCGATCATCCAACCAATCATCGATCATATCACCGGCGATGATTACCGTGCTATGCAACTTCCATTCGCCGGGGGGAACTGTGTTTACACATCATACCATGGGTTTCATGAATCACCATATCCAGATATTCATTGACATAGCTTGTTGCCAGATAATCTTTAATGTGTGAAAGGCATCAAGCTTCCATGTGATGGATGGCTTTTGCAAACCCAACATGCGGCGATGTGGTTCATGCCAACAGCAAATATGCACAACTTGATTCGTACTGATATCTATACTGAGCCATGTATCCTGCTGCTGTAGCAAGACCCTCTTTTGTTGGATATTATGTACTATTGTTAGTTTGAAGCACTCCTCTGGTTTGAAGGATAGATACCTTTCTAGGATCAAGTGCATCCTAACTCACCTGCGTAGGATGTACTGATAATGATGATGGAGATGCTGTGCAGAAGCCATATATATATATGTATATATATCAATTAGGCTTCAAGTGCGTACTTGTTGGTGAAAGTGTTGTCCATTGGGAATTATATTTTGTATTACTCATGTAGCCTACAAAGTCTGTCGCACAGCCTTGTAACTTCTTACTCCATTTCTAAATTTGTACTAGTCCACTATACCATATATTGCGCTACTCGTACTACTACCTCCCTCCTGGTTTATTGGTCCCCTTCGTAATTTGTGTCAAATTTTGATCATAAATTTCACTAACTAAATGTTAATGCATGTCACAAAAAATTATATCGTTTTATTCGTATTTGAACATAGTTTCCAATGGAATAATTTTTGGAGTTTGCATTGACATTTTGTTAGTTAAACCTATTGTTAAAATGTGACACTAAATACGACTAGTAAGTAGTACAGTAGCAGTACTAGTATACGTCGGTCAAATTATTGATCTTGTCCTCACATTGAATTGACGTGACAACACGCTACGCGTAAGGTGACACAAGAGTCCCGGTGGCATGTTCGGGTATTGTGGACTTCAGATTTGTAGTACCACTTATCTGTCGAAATCTTTCATCATTCACTTAAAACAGTCGATTGATCATACATTGAGTACCATATAACTGGAATTAACCGATGAAAGTCCAAGAAGGATTGGCCGGTGCTGCCGGCTGGCATCAAGTTCGATCCCACGGATCTGGAGCTGATCAAGCACCTTGAGGCCAAAGTGAGTGCTGACAGCGCGAGATCTCACCCTTTCATCGATTTGTTCATACCAACCATTGACAGCGAGCACGGCATATGCTACACCCATCCTAAGAAACTTCCAGGTAAGACACCGATCGGCCGTCTACTTGCACAAACATATTCCCTTGTTTATAACTCTATTTTTCTTTTTAGACGCATACCTAGTGAAGCAATTACAATTTGACAGTTAATAAAAAGTGAAACAAGTGACTGCAACATGCCAAAGATGTTATGAAAATGCGAACTACGTACACTAAAACATGTATTCGACAATACTGCAGGTATCACACTGAGTGGCCTAAACAAGCATTTCTTCCAGCGTAACTCCAGGGCGTTCAAAAGGGGCACGTGGATGCATCGCAAGATACAGTCATAGTGCGGCATGCGCACGATGTGGCACAAGACCGGCAATACCTTGCCGGTGATGGCCAACAGTCGGCAGACGGGCAGCAAAAAGGTCATGGTGTTGCACACCAACAAGAACTTCGACCAGCAGAGGACCAACTGGGTGATGCACCAGTACCACCTCGGGGACCTGGAGCAAAAGAAGGAGCAGGAGCTGGTCCTCTGCAAGATTTTCTACCAGATGAACACTAGGTCCAGGACTAAAAAGATTATAAGTTAGTTTGGTATTGGTACTTGTACTACCTTGTCGTCCGCAAGTTGGTATTGTTGTTAACGATCTTTCGGTATGAACTTGGCATTTGCTGGGGGGGGGGGGGGGGGGGGGGGGGGGGGGGGGGGGGGGGGGGGGGGGGGGGGGGGGGGGGGGGGGGGGGGGGGGGGGGGGGGGGGGGGGGGGGGGGGGGGGGGGGGGGGGGGGGGGGGGGGGGGGGGGGGGGGGGGGGGGGGGGGGGGGGGGGGGGGGGGGGGGGGGGGGGGGGGGGGGGGGGGGGGGGGGGGGGGGGGGGGGGGGGGGGGGGGGGGGGGGGGGGGGGGGGGGGGGGGGGGGGGGGGGGGGGGGGGGGGGGGGGGGGGGGGGGGGGGGGGGGGGGGGGGGGGGGGGGGGGGGGGGGGGGGGGGGGGGGGGGGGGGGGGGGGGGGGGGGGGGGGGGGGGGGGGGGGGGGGGGGGGGGGGGGGGGGGGGGGGGGGGGGGGGGGGGGGGGGGGGGGGGGGGGGGGGGGGGGGGGGGGGGGGGGGGGGGGGGGGGGGGGGGGGGGGGGGGGGGGGGGGGGGGGGGGGGGGGGGGGGGGGGGGGGGGGGGGGGGGGGGGGGGGGGGGGGGGGGGGGGGGGGGGGGGGGGGGGGGGGGGGGGGGGGGGGGGGGGGGGGGGGGGGGGGGGGGGGGGGGGGGGGGGGGGGGGGGGGGGGGGGGGGGGGGGGGGGGGGGGGGGGGGGGGGGGGGGGGGGGGGGGGGGGGGGGGGGGGGGGGGGGGGGGGGGGGGGGGGGGGGGGGGGGGGGGGGGGGGGGGGGGGGGGGGGGGGGGGGGGGGGGGGGGGGGGGGGGGGGGGGGGGGGGGGGGGGGGGGGGGGGGGGGGGGGGGGGGGGGGGGGGGGGGGGGGGGGGGGGGGGGGGGGGGGGGGGGGGGGGGGGGGGGGGGGGGGGGGGGGGGGGGGGGGGGGGGGGGGGGGGGGGGGGGGGGGGGGGGGGGGGGGGGGGGGGGGGGGGGGGGGGGGGGGGGGGGGGGGGGGGGGGGGGGGGGGGGGGGGGGGGGGGGGGGGGGGGGGGGGGGGGGGGGGGGGGGGGGGGGGGGGGGGGGGGGGGGGGGGGGGGGGGGGGGGGGGGGGGGGGGGGGGGGGGGGGGGGGGGGGGGGGGTTCCCAAATATTGAGCGGGAAGGGATTCCACAACGGCCAATTTGAAAGGGGACAGCTAGTACAGCTTATCCTGACAAAAGTAGTCTTCGCCTGCCAAAGGCTCTGGTGGTGACGCCGCCTTGGGCTCCACAGTGACCTCCGTCTTGCCGTCCTGCTGGTCTTGGTCTCATTGCACCGATAGGGAAACCTTTGCTTGACGCCCTGGTACTCCTCGCCTGCGCTTGCCCCCTTAGAAAGGGGAAACAAGGACACTGTGCGCGCTGGCGCCCGCCTGGCCTTGGTCGTAATGTCTCACGTCACGAGAACCTCGCGAGGTTTGCCTTGCCTTGATCTCTCCGCCCCTTGCGAGCCAGCCTGGTGAGGCCGCTCCCGAGGAGGCCTTGCGTCGTCCGCCTCGCGAGGCTTGGCCCCTCACGAGGGTCTTGAAAGCTTGTTGGTGAAGATGGGCCGTACGGGCCTGCTCGCAGAGCCATGGCATGGGCCATAGGCAGGCAAGTCTGGGGAGCCCCGTTCCCAGAAGCCGACAGTAGCCCCCGGGCCCAAGGCGCGCTCGGACTTGGCTTCGAGGCGAAGCCAAAGGGCAAGTGCGGAGCGCCGCGGACCCCCACAGCCTGCGGCCTTGGTCAACGCGTGGAGGTTGATTGGATGTGGGCGTCTCCGCTTCCCCACGCTGCCTTGATACTTGCCTGGCTAGGCGGCCACCGCAGCCTACACGGTTTCCTTCCCCCCGTTGCGGCGTGCTCACCCAATTCTTCTGCTTTCTCGAAGCTCACCTCCTTCTCCCAATCTGATCTGAGCTCATCTCTCCCATCACCATGGCGCCGGATCATACGGAGAAAGGGAAGGAGCCCCTGTCCTCTGCCAAACTACATCCGGCCATTGAGCCTGCCGTTGGCAGGTCGCTGGTGCTCAACCAAGAGGCCATGGACAAGGTGCGCCCCATGCTCGCCTCCAGCTTCAATGAGTGGGGGAAAACGGTGGCCTGGCCTGCATCTTGAGCTCGTGTTGACAGGACGGCCACCGAGGTTCCATTCTTCATCGACGCCCTCTGGGCCGGCTTGGTTCCTCCTTTTTCTGCCTTCTTCAATGCAGTGCTTGCCCATTACCAGATCCACATGCTGCACCTCGATCCTCAATCCGTGACCCTTCTCGCCATCTTTGCCTTTGTCTGTGAGGCCATGGTGGGCATTGCTCCTTCCGTGGCACTCCTCCGCAACTTCTTCTCGTTGCACCTGACTGATTCCCGACAAACCTCGGGATGCCTGAGCTTCCAGGCCATGGCGGCGACGGCCGGCACCGGGATTGACTTTG
This sequence comes from Thinopyrum obtusiflorum, assembly GCA_036873465.1. NCBI lineage: Eukaryota > Viridiplantae > Streptophyta > Magnoliopsida > Poales > Poaceae > Thinopyrum > Thinopyrum obtusiflorum. Next base: position 35,956 of record JAAAWM010011570.1, read on the forward strand.
AGCTTCCGCCATTCACGAGCGAGTTTCGGACGTGGTGGGCATTTGTCGATGTCGGAGTGCGCAGCCCCCTGCTCTCTTCTCCGTCGGCGCCCGCCATTCCCAACTCCGGTTGGTGCCACCAGAGGCTCGCCGATCCTTGCCTTGCCCCTGTCTGGCTCAGGTTGAAGAGGCTGAAGGACCGCGGCGTGACTGCGCCTATGGTGGTGCAGGAGTTCGTCCGGCGCCGAGTTGCTCCACTTCAGTGACACTCTTGACCGATGTGGGCCTTGCTCAGCAGCAACGACCGCATGAGACTTCAGGAGTCCGGGCTCCCCCTTGAGGCGCGGCGAACGGTGCTCGAGGTCCTGACAGGCGTCCCATTGCCTGACGACATGCCAGGGAATAGTTGTCTTCTGTACCGCTGCTTGAACAAGGTGCAATTTGTGGAGCACATGTCCTCCTTCGATGAGTGGGGGCTGCATCCAGGCGGCCTTGTGGGGCCCCGTGAGAACCCCATCATCGTGGTCCCTCTCCTTGTCATCAGCCCCGATCCTGCCCCAAAAGTGGACGCTGGGGGCAAGTATCGTCGGAGGCCGGGGGTGCTGGTGCAGATGTGTCGACGCAGCCTGAGGCTCCCGAGGCGTCATCCTCGGGAACCCGGGATCCCCACGCTGGGGCGGCAGCTGAAGGGGCGATGCAGCCCGCTGTTCCTAAGGTCGAAGCCCCTGAGGCCTTGGCAGGTTGCTGCGAGGCGGAGCCCGACAGCTTCCCCCAGCTTGGCGCCCCTGAGGCTTCCTTGGGCGCTTCTCCAGTTGCGCCCCGAGATGGTCTCCATGTTCACCGCTTCGGCCGGCTCCGCGTGGACTTCGAGGAGCTCCGCAAGAGGAAGGAATCTCCGAGCTGCAGTAGTGGCGCCTTCGGGCCGTTGAAGCGGAGGAAGTATATCGCCATTGACGGGTAAGTACCTTATCTTTGTGATTCTTTGAGTGCTGCTTCTCTTCTTGACGATGGCTCTTCAGGATCCCTTCCACCAGGGCTGCGGAAATCTCCTGAGAAGCGGCCTCCTCTCGCCCTGTCTCCCCCGCTAGACTTGAGCGCTGCGAGCCCGCACGCCGCCCCAGGCGTGGGACCAGCCGGGGAAGCCAGCCCGCCAGCGGGGTGCCTTGAGCTCATGCCTTCGTCGCCTCCTCTTGTCGGCCTTGCTTGGAGGGCGACCAGTGTGCCAAGGGCCCGTCCCCTGGTCTTGGACGGCGGTTGGTTGGCTTCAATCCTGGGGTCCTCTTCAGGCGATGGATCTTCGCTCATCTGGGCCCCTCGCACGGCTGGACCGGTAGCCGGGCAGGCGCCAGCCCCCAGCCCCCCACTGCTAGGGGGCATGCCGCTTCGGGCCCCGTCCGCGTCCCCCGCGGCGGAGGACGGGGTTAGCGGCATGCTCAAGTCTGCGCAAGAGAAGAGCATCGTCCGCCATGAGCTCTTTCAGGAGGCGATGGGCGCGATGAACCGGCTTGGTGAAGAGCTCGTGGATGTGGACGCGCGCCTTGTGGCCGAGGGTCTTAGTCTGGCAGAGAAGCGACACAAGCTGAAGGTGGCTATCAACCTCGGGTGCCACCAGCGCAAGCTTGATAATGCGAAGGCCGAGGCCTCTCTCGTAGCCTCGCGTGAGACCTGCTCTCGAGCTCAGGAAGAGGCCCGAGAAGCTGACCGCCGTCGCGAGGCCGCGGTGAAGCGCACGTGGGAGCTCCAAGCCTGGAGCGCCTCCTTGGAGCGGCAAGTGGAGGAGCGCAGGGCCGCCCTTGCGTAATTGAGGGGGATGCCCGCCGAAGAAGAAGAGATCCGGAAGCGCGAGGAGGCATTGGCACTGGAAGCCGTGGAGCGTAGCCTCGAGCTCGAGCGACTGGAGACGAGGGACCGTCAAGTTGCCCAAGCGGAAGATGCCGTTGGCGCGCGTGAGGCCATGGCCCAGGAGGAGATCGATCGCCAGGCGGCCGAGGCCCGCGTGGATCTTGAGGGTAGGCACGACCTGAAGTTGAAGCTTGCGGAAGCTGAGGCTGCAGGTAGGACTGCTGCCCTTAGGCCCAGGTTAGCTGAGGTGGAGCGGCGCGAGGAGGCCACCGCAGCCGCCCTGGTCTCGGCGCAGGCGGAACTGGCCTCCGCCCGTGCCGAGCAACTCTCTCTTCAGCAGCGGGTCGCTGACGCCGAGTCTGTTGTGCGGCAGAACAGGGAGGAAGTGCTCCAGTGGCGGACACTTGAGCGCGTGCACGCCCCCATGCTTGAGGGCCTCATGAACAGGGCCAACTCGGCGCTGGGCCACATTTGCGACGAGAATGCCCCTCATCCCCGCACGACCGACTACGCCAGCCATCTCCGCTTCTTCACCGACGTGGTGACGTGCCTGGAGAATCATTCCGAGAGGGCTCGCCAGCTTGTTGAAGAGAGGAGCCGCGGTCTCCTGAGGCGCGCGTTCTCCCGAGTCTTCAGCCATCTCCAAAACACCTACCCCAACTTTGATTTTGACGCTGCCATTGCCCCCGTTCCGGTGGCCATCCGGGATGACCTGGCGCGGTGGGTGGAGGACAATGTGGACGCACTGGTCAGGGCCTTCGCTTCTGAGGACGACGCGGTGGTGGTCGCGGTAGATGAAGGCGATGTGGTCGACGATGGTGACGGTGGCGCTGGTGAGGGTGATGGTGAGGCTAGCGATGATGACAGCGACACCAGCGACGCGCCTGAGGGCGACCTAGGGGACGCGGCGAGCAATTTGTCCAACTGATCCCGTGTTCCCCTGCTGTTTATCCTGCACACAAAGCTCGGGCACGGCCCTAGAGGTTGTAAGAGCATTTTGGGAGGGGGAGCCCCTCATGTAAACGGATTACTATCCCTATTTTTGAGCCAAGCTGAACATGTGCCTTCGTATGCTCACGAGTCCCGTGGCAAGTTTGTTTTTGCAATTTACCTTGACCTAGGCAGGTTCCGAACTGACTCACCAGGTTGTGAGTTACTGAGAAGCTCCTGAGGCACCTGTCGATCCGCCCGAGAGGGCTTCGCAAGGAGCAAGCGCCAGCCGTGATGGGGCATGCACGTGGCGCGCGCGTGCCATGCCCAGCCCCGCTTGCGAGGGGCTTGCGAAGGGAAAGCGATAAGTGCGAACTCTAAATTAAGGCAAGAACCAGATAGCAAGAAATCGAGAAAAGGCACCCCCCCGCACGCATCAATGAAAATTCAACTTCAACTTAAATTCAAATCCAGAAGGTAGGGCTATAGAAAAGGGATCCAAAGCAAATGGCCGCGTCCGGCGCCTAGTCTAGTCTTCATGTCTTTGAGTCTTCTCACCAGCGCAGAGCTAAGTGCTGCCACTAGGACATGGGAGGGAGCCCCCAAGGCCCAAGGGCGGCACTCCTGAGGCTCCGGGGCGTGTACAGCCCATTATTACGTGAGAGTGTCACGAGTGGAGACCTTCACAGGCGTGAGCCTTACTTCATATCGCCAGACAAGGGCCCCGCCTTGCGCCACCCTCTACCACTGTTGGGACGATCGGAAACCAGGACGGCACCAAAGGGGGCAGAGGGGACGCCAGCGGTGCCCTCAGCGACCACGGGTCCTCTGCCGGGGGAAGGCTCGCCGGCACCTCCCCGGCAGAGGGCCTACCTCCGGGTGACGCCTTGCTCCGCACGACGCGGAGAGGGGCCTTGCTCCTGGCTCCTCCCGCGCAGCCCCCAGTGAGTTTCTCCTGGTGAGGCGGATATCGCCGTGCCGGAACCATCGCCAGGTGCTGTGACCTGATTCACTTGCGACTCATGGTTAGCGTAAGCTTGTCCCTAAGAGATTAGTGGTACCCTGTATCTGTTGTTGACGGCGTGGTTGGTGGGGCTCTCTGGCGGCTCCTGGAAGGCCTTAGCTCCTAACGCCTCCTCCTCCCAACCTGGTCCGAGGAACGAGCCGGGGTCGTCCTCCGGCGTGTACTCCTGGTCCATCATGCAGGGCACGTAGGCCTCCGAGGCCGCCGCCCCGAAGACCTCGCCGAAGTGCCCCACGCTCCTTGTCACCTGACCCGTCACGCCGTCCTGAGGATGGTAGGGCAGTGCTCCGATGGGGCCGTGTGCGGCAACGCTCATGCCTGCACCCATCTGGGGTGGTGCGGGCGCGACGGGGCGCCCTCCATCGGGGATTGCGTTGATGTCGACGAGGCCCCCGGGCGCACTCGGGAGCACGCGGGCGCGGCGAGGCCCGCCGTGGGATCTGGTCGCCGCCTGAGGCGTGAGCTGATAGCAGAAGGGCGGCACTCCCATGGCCGCTGCGTCTAGTAGCTCGGCGACACATTCTAGCAGCGCATCCCGGCCGCTCTCCATCAGTCGGCACTACAACAACTCCCGCGCCACCGTGAGTGCAGCCCACATGTTCGCCTACTCCCGCCGGGTGTGTGGCACCGTCGCCGCGGCATGGCTTGCGGCCCTTGCAGCAGCTCGCGCTTGTCGTGGAGTAAGGGTGGATAGCGCCTGGCCGCGCCACCCGCGCCCAGCAGCGTTAGGTGGCGCTCGTGCCGCCTGGAGCGCGGGGTTGAGGTTTTCTTGGGCAGGCGGCGCCGCCCGGGCTGGCCAGGCTGCCCAGCGGTCGGCGTCGGTCCTTGGGTCGCCGGACATCAGAACCGCGGAGCGTTGGTGGATCAACTGGCGGGGAAGAGGCTCCGGCGCACCCCTGCCTAGCGCGCCAAATGTCGTATCTCGGGTTCTGGCAAAACCCTTAAGGTTCGAACTCTAGGGTGCGCGCGAAGATCTCTCTCTCACAGATCACGCCCTCACACGCTTCGCGATCCCTAGGCTAGCTCGACGAACCTGCAACACAAGGGACACAGGATTTATACTGGTTCGGGCCACCGTTGTGGTGTAATACCCTAATCCAGTGTGGTGGTGGTGGATTGCCTCTTGGGCTAGGGATGAATAGTACAAGGGGAAGAATAGCCTCCTGAGGAGAGGTGTTCTTGTGCTTGGAAAACTTGAGGGTGCCCGGATCCGATCCCTCCTACTGTGGTGGCTAGTCCTATTTATAGAGGCCCTGGTCCTCTTCCCAAATATTGAGCGGGAAGGGATTCCACAATGGCCAATTTGAAAGGGGACAGCTAGTACAGCTTATCCTGACAAAAGTAGTGTTCGCATGCCAAAGGCTCTGGTGGTGACGCCGCCTTGGGCTCCACGGTGACCTCCGTCTTGCCGTCCTGCTGGTCTTGGTCTCGTTGCACCAATAGGGAAACCTTTGCTTGACGCCTCGGTACTCCTCGCCCGCGCTTGCCCCCTTAGCACCAAAGGGGAAACAAGGACACTGTGCGCGCTGGCGCCCGCCTGGCCTTGGTCATCATTGCTCACGTCACGAGAACCTCGCGAGGTTTGCCTTGCCTTGATCTGTCCGCCCCTCATGATCCAGCCTGGTGAGGCCGCTCCCGAGGAGGTCTTGCGTCATCTGCCTTGCGAGGCTTGGCCCCTCGTGAGGGTCTTGAAAGCTTGTTGGTGAAGATGGGCCGTACGGGCCTGCTCGCAGAGCCACGCCGTGGGCCGCAGGCAGGCAAGTCTGGGGACCCCCGTTCCCAGAACGCCGACAGAGGCTAACTTGTGGGACTACTAAGTTCATGTGTACACAAGGTTTCTCAAAAAAAGAAACTTAGTCAATAATCGACTCTACCAGCGTCAGACCGTTAGATGTCAATCTAACGGCAATCATGCTTCTTCAGTCTCTGATCTTCCTGCTCCAGCCGCCCAAACCAGCGCCAACGGAACCGCCTGCTCCCGCCTCCCGTGGCCAGCTGTGCTGCCGGGTAGGCCTCACGGCCCCACCGTACTCGCATCCCTGGCCTGGCTATCCCTCTACTCACCCACACCTCCTGTTATTTTCTGGCGACGGCAGCCGAACCAGTCAACCCTCGTACTCCCCACCGCTGGGCAGCCACTGCCATGTCTTCCCTGGCTCCTTGTTGTTCCCTTCATAGGCCTCGTCGTCGTTCACTGCCCTGGTGCTCTCGGCGCGGCGTGGTCAACGAACGACATCCATCGGAAGTGGACGGTACGTGGAGAGGCTGACAGCTGGGTCCACGGCCGCACACAAGGAAATGCCTCCTTATTACACGCAAAATAATGATTCCTCCACTTGATAGCTAGGACCCACCGGAAGGGCCTCTGTATTTCACGAAAAAAATGTCCCCCCCCGCTGATAGCTCGTACCCACCAGCTATATCTTCGGACGCAAGGAAGTGCCTCCTTATTACGCAAAAAAAATGAATACTCCCCCTGCTAGCTGGGACCTACCATAGTTGTAAGCTGACTTGTGGGCCTACTAAATTGACGCGGACGGAGGGCTTTGTCAACTTAGTCAATATGAATTATTCTAGCTCCAGTGACCGTACGATGTCCATCCAACGGCCGTAGTGCTTCTTCAACCTCTGGTCTTCTTGCTCCAGCCGCCCAAACCAGCGCCGGTCGTGCCACCTGCTCCTACCTCTCGTGGCCGGCTGTGCTGCCGCGGAGGCCTTACCGCCCCCTACTACTCCCACCGCTGGCCAGGCCATCCCTCTACTCACCCACATCCCATGTTTTTCTGCGGCAACGGCAGCTTCACACCGAAGCCGAACCAGTGAACCCTCGTACTCCTCTCCGCGTGGGCATCCACTGCCGCGTCTTCCCCGACTCCGTGTCGTCCCCTTCCTAGGCCTCGCCGTCGTCCACCGCCTTGGTGCTCTCGGCGCAGCGTGGTCAATGTGGTCAATGAACGACTTCCATCGGAAGAGTATTGTACATGGAGAGGCTGATAGCTGGGTCCACGGCCGCAGCAAGGAAGTGCCTCCTTATTACACAGAAAATAATGATTCCTCCACCTGACAGCAGGGACCCACCGGACGGGCCACCGTATTTCACAAAAAAAACATTTACCCCCTGACTGCTGGGACACACCAGCTACATCTTCGCACGCAAGGACCTGACAGTCGGGACCCACCTAGTCGAAGCATACGTAGCGTTGTCATTCCGGTCGCGAACGTGTACGTACATACGATCGGTCTGTCTGCAGGCTGCAGCGATGAACCGTGGCCGTGTAAGGAAGGGCACGTGTCATAGTATAGGCGCGCACGTGTCGTAGTAGAGGCACGCACGTAGCATGTCACACAGTCCCGTTAATATCGTGTACATGTACATACAGCCAGGGTGCAAGAAAGTAAATACAGCCATGTACGTACATACAGGTGGGGTCTCGAATGCCTACTCGCGCATACATATGTCCAGGGCTCGTGTACATGGCTGGGTCGGAACGGATAAACTGCGTCGTGTTCATCGGGAGCCAACCGGATTGGAGGGAATAGCCGATCGAAACGAGGCCTGGCGTACCGCAGAAAAGAGGAAACGGCCTTGTGGTCAACCGGCCACGATCGAAACGGGATCCTGTTCATCGGGAAGGGTCTGGCGTACCACAAAATGGAGGAAATCGACTTCTCTTGGACCTCCTATGGTCGAAACGGGGTCCTGTTGATCGGGAGGGGTGTGGCGTACCACAAAACGGAGGAAACAGACTTGTGTTGGAGCACTACGGCCGAAACGTTGGGTCCTGTTCATCGGGAGGGGTGTGGCGTACCGCAAAACGGGACTCCACGGGCTACAATTCATATTCACCGTCGGCCTCCTCCAGCCTCCACGGGCTACTATTCATCCACCGTCGACCTCCTCCAGCCTCCACCTGCGACTGTTCATCCACGGGCTCCTGTTCATCCAGCCTCCACTGCTCCTCCACCGGCTACTGGTCAACCAGCCCTCTCCGCGGGGTCCTGTTCAACCACCCCTCCACGGGCTACTGTTCATCCAGCCCTCCACCGGCTACTGTTCAACCAGCCCTCCATGGGGCCGTCCTGTTCATCCAGCCCTCCACGGGATCCTGTTCATCCACCCCCAACCGGCTCGATCAATCGAGGTCCTGTTCATCCAGCGGCAACACCGGGGGGTCCTGTTCATTCAACCCCGGGGGGGGGGGGGGGGGGGGGGCCCCCCAACAATGCTCACTATTCATCAAGGGAAGGAGGCAGCAGGGTTCGATGGCTGTAGTTAGCAGCAGTAGCAAAGGAATCGCTTGATCAGGTTCAGTTAACAGCCAGATCGATCGATCGCTCGGGTTCTGTAACGCGTAGCCTGCAGTGCAATCGCTCGGGTTCAGTAGGTGAATGCCTCGCTCAGGTTCAGTTAGAGCCCAATGCCTCGCACCCACGCATGTACGTGTACGAGAGAAACGCGCATCGCTCGGCCCCCGACCACCCACCATAACCAGGAACTCCCCGATATTTTCCTCGCCCTCGCTTCTACCATGTTTTTTCTATCATGGACGGCCCAAAGAATGTCATGCAGCTCCGTCTCCGGCCCGCCCAGGACGAAAAGCCCATTTTCTGTCATGATTTTTTGTCATAGAAATAGGAGCCCACCACATCTATGATGATACAGGGTTTTGTCACAATTATCATCATAGAAGTGTCATAAGCATGACAGAAAAAAAATTCGTTCAGCCCAAAATGTCATGGATGTGTCTCTTTTTTGTAGGGTGAGGTCTGCTCTGGTGTGGGTGCGAGTCGAAGAGGTGTGTATCGGATCGACTCTCTTGGTGGTGGCTAACCTATATTTATAGTGGCCTCGGTTCTCTTCCCCCAAATGAAGGCAGGGAAGGGATCCCATAGTGGCCAATTTGAAAGGGGAGAAGTGGTACATCTTATCCTGATGAAAGGTGGTCTTCGCCTGCAAAGCTTCTGGTCGTGACGCTGCGGTGGGCTCGGTGATGACATCCGTCCTGTCGTCCTGGCGGTCTTGTTCCCGTTTCACGGGAATGGAAACCTTTGGCTGATTCCTCGGGACCTCGCGCCTGTGCTTGCCTCCTTAGCACCAAAGAGGAAGCTGGTTCCTCTGTGCCCGCTGGCACCCACCTAGCCTTGGTCGTTATGGCTTGCGTCACCTGAACCTCGTGAGGTTGGGCACCTGCATAGAAATCTCTGCTCCTCAGGAGGCAGCTAGGGGAGGCCGCTCCCTTCGGAGGTCTTGATGTCGCCTGCCTCACGAGGCTTCACTAGTACGCGTCGGTGCTATACAAACGGTTTTTAACAACTTTCCGCGACGGCATTTGGGACCATCGCCAAGTGAGTGTGTGTGATAGGGTGTCCTTCCCACATGACCCAGAAACCATCGGGGATATGGAGTAGTGATCCAGAGGCCCTCCAAAATGTAATCGTGTGCGATGCAGCACACACTAAATTCTTTCGCACATGTGGTATCGGTGATTAAACGCTTCTAATGATGCAGTGAAACCATACGGTCTGTCGTAATGAACCGTTTGGGAAACAGTATGTAAGGCACGCGGGCCAACATATGAACTGTGTGCGATTTGTGCCCCATCACACACGAATTTTCTGCATAACCTGTCTGCGATGCTAGACTCCGTCGCACACGTTTGCCAACAATTACCGTCTGCGATAATGTTCTATCACAAACGGTTCAGGAGCCCCTTCGCACACATACAAGTGATGCAGACCGTTTGTGATTTGTTGGGTATCACCGACGGTTGCCGCAAGAGTGACGTGTGCTTTTCGTTTGGGATCCCACATGTTTCCTGAAAAAATTACGACTGGGATTGTATTTTACATTGGGCACGATTCACTCCCAGTTCTCGTGTGCGATAACGCAATATCACAAACGGTTCCAGAGACCCTACGCACACGTAGTAGCGCTGCAAATCGTTTGCGATATGCTGTGTATCACCCACGGTTCTGCTATGATTGACGTATGCTTTCCAATGTGGATCGCACACACTCATTTAGTTGAACCGTGTGCGGAGCAATTGCTAGGTTAAAAAAAAATATCCCATTTTGAATCGGCACACAAAAAGCAAATTCGCCACAATATTCAATTGAACAAATAAACAAAAATATCCCATTTTGAATCGGCACGCAAAAAGCAAATTTGCCACAATACTCAATTGAACAAATAGTGTCCACAGGAAGAACATTCATCAGATTTCGCAACAATTGCAATTGAACATATGGTAGCTAAATTCCAATGATTTGTCCACACATATATGCATTACATAATTAATCATAGTGTACGAAATACGAAGACCTCATCAGATGGAAAACAATGGTTCCATGCGTTATATGTTTAGCGGCTAACTCTTACTCAATGTTTCAGGAGAAGGCATGCTGAAATCTTCATTATCACCAGTGGGATTGATGTAGTGATCCAGGAAGAAGTCGCTGATAAATCTCCGAACCATCAGCAATTCACCAGCCGGGAGTGGTTCAGGGGTCCTCGGTTTTAAGATGAGCTGCAGTATTTTTAAGATCAGAATGTCCCATATGAGTGGAGTAGAAGATATTAATTAAGATACACTTACTGGTACTAATTCGCGAGGATCGTCACAACTATCAGCAGATTTGCAGATGGTGATCATGTGTCTGCAAACATAGTATCCACAAAGGTTGGTCCCTGCTTCTTGCTGAGGACACGGAAATTTTTTGTACAGAATTAGTCACGTATTTGTCCTGTTAGGAACAACCTAACCGGTGTTAGATGTATTATTTTTTCTTTAGAAAAAATAGAAAGAGGTTTATCTAGAAGCTTGAACATTTGACTAGCGTAAGGAAAGGTATTTGCAGACTGTTACCGGAGAAACGATCTTGTGCTGCAGAGGTAGTTCCCTCTTGAACAGGTTCTTTGGTTTAGTTTTCCACAATGCTAGTACAGTGCAAATGATGATGAAATTTGACAACATCAATTATTGAACCAGATATGAATGCAAATTTATTTCAACATCATAGAATTCAATACCTATCCATGAATTGCTGAAGATGCGTCAGATCCTGAGCGTTTGTTGACTCTCTGAGAGAATCGATGTAGTAAACTGTGTTCTTGTTTGGAACAATGAATACAAATATCCAGTGATCGCTACATATTAAGAAATCCATGAACTTATGAATTATGTCGAAATCTGAAAGACAATAAGTGTATGCATGGTTGTTTACTTGACTTACCGTTCATGATATGGCCAGAGTAATGATTCTGCATGGGACGTGTTTTCGAAGAGATGGACGACCGTGTTAACGGCCCAGTCCCGTAGGTCCTTACCATGTATTGTTGTGCCATTTGCTAATTCAGAATCTATGAAATACACACACTCCCTTTTTCTTCTCTTCGCGTTCAATCCCCTGAGAGGAATAAAATGCAGTTAGCTCTTTATCATTTACAGCCTTGTATGGAGAAGTTGATCAGAGTTTGTTAAGTACTTAGAAAATCAGGCATCTAACAAGAGTGGCATCGAGCACGTTGAAGTTGAAGAAGAGATGTAAGTCCTCAAAACTCACATTGATGGAACCAGCATCGTGTCGAAAATGATCTCTATTGCAGTGGACTAGCAAACCATGAAGACCTGCTGACATTTGATCCATGCAATATTCATGTAACTCGCGGCAACTTGAGCTGCACTCATCAAAGTATTCGCCAACAAGAAATGGCTGGTGATGGACGTAATTGCATGCTTCAAGTACATCTGCTTTACTTTTAGCAAGAAACAAACATACTTCTTCATCATCCATGGCATCAGAAATAATATTACTCCCCGATTCGAACAAGCTGCTGTTAATTTGGTTCTGGACGATGAGTGCTTATAGTAAGAGGAAATCATTCTCTTTCCTCTTCACTCTCCCACCGTGCTTCCTCGTGGTCGTGGATGTGGCCACTTCCTTCTTGGTACTTGAAGCATTTCTGGCAGAACATCTGGTTGCCTGCAAGGTAGACTGCCGAGCAGACGGTGAAGGTTGGACGGACTGCTTAGCAGATGGTTTATCTATGCTGGACCGCTGAGCTGGCGGTGCTACTGTGACGGACTGCTGGGCTGTAGGAGAAAAGGCATCGGACTGCTGACAATGCGTTGAAGCTATGTCGGGTTTCTGCGCAGGTGGTGCCAACTTGTCAGTGTGCTGAGGAGGCCGTGCCAACGTGTTGGTTTGTTGAGCAGGAAGTGCTGACGCATTGGTATGCTGATCACGCGACTGCGGACCGACGGACTGATGAGCAGTCGGTTCTGGACCTATAGACTGCTTAGCAGGCGGTTCCAAAGCATCAGACTGCTTAGCAGTCTGTTCCACTAGGTTGGTCTGCTGAGCACGTGCTGCACCTGGGTCTCCCCCCGCTGCATCAGCGGCTGGCATCTGAACCGGTGGTGCGTCTTCCGCAGTTGTAGGACTTGCCACTAGCTGCTTTGGGGCGGAGGATGACATGGCCTGTATGCCACAAAGTTAGGCCGGCTGATCACAGGTGGATGCATCAGCCCGCGAGAGCTGCTGTGGCAAGGAGAGCATCACCGGTTGAGGGGTGACAGTGGTTGCTCTTGGCAGGGCTTCAGGGATCTCATCGATGAACTCTATTTCCTTAAATGGCCACTGGATGTGATGTAACAGTGTTTATCCCAAGGTCCTTTGCTCATCAAAGTCTCCTAGGATATTCTTCAGGGCAAATTCATTGAATCCAAGCTTTACTTCAGTCACGTAGCACTTCACACAGCCCGGCTTCAATGGCACATTGTCCAAGAAGAGGCCATCTTCCAAGAAGGGTGGGCAAACCCAGGCTGTTGCACATTTTAATGTACCTTCATAATGTGTAAGCACGCCCTGCAGTCTGTCTTTCATTCCAGATAGATCAGATATAGCATCATCACGAGCAGCTGCAGTCTCAGTGTCGCTGGGGTCAGCTGATGCACAGCTACTCTTGTGCAGTGTTGTCGTGCAATAAGCAGCATCCTCCATGCCCGCCTCCCCTCCCATCTGCTGGCTATCTGTCAGTGTTAGAGTCTTCTGCATCATCATTGACTCCTCAACATCCTATAGAATAGCCGGATAAATTTCCTTCCTCAACCTTTCATACAATGCATTCTGCTTCATTTCACTCCTCGCTTTTTTCATGCTGAGCCTCTCTTCTTTGCTGAGTGTGAAAGCCCTCTTGTGCGGGACATTAACACCTATACCCCTTGCACGGCCAGGGGGCTCTATTGTTTCCAGAGTAATGGACAGAATGTCACATGGCCCTGAGTTCCTGTAGAACCTTCCAGGGATCTTGGAAGCCTCTAACGTCACTTGATACAGTTTGGCGTCACGTGAGTTTTCAAAGTAATAAGTTCCGTCATCACGCCTCTTTGCACGTGCCCACAAGTAGTCTCTGGCGCATTAGCCCATGATTTTACTAAAGGTCGGATTCCCACCCGCCCCTACTGCTTCTTTGTCCTCCTGTTCCCATATCAGTTTCTTGCCGTAGTGTCCTGCCACACCCATACGGTGGGGGTGTATGTTCTTCTTCTGAAGTTTCGATTGCTTGAAACTATTCTCAGCAAACTCTTTAGTTGCCCTGACCCTTTTGAATTCTGCCCAGTCTGCCTTCGTAATTTGGGGCTATGCGGGGATTTGGTCCTTGCCTTCACTCAAGTACTTCTTGTACATCATGTGCTTCCAGTTTCTCCAAGCATACCTAGCCTTCTTCAGTGCAGCGTGTTCCACCTGCATTCTCCACTGCTCTGGAACGTTGAAGTGATCCATGATCTCCCGGACTATCCTTCGCCGTGTTTCTGTGTCAGCCTTCCGAAACCCTGGCAGATTAATGTTGAGCCTTACCCTGCCAACAAATCCACACACACTCCTGAACCTCATGCGTGCTTTATCTGGTTTAGTTGGAGCCCAAGACTTTAAATCAATGTCGGTTGCTTCATATACACCTTTAGGCTGGTGTGTGGGCTTCCTTGGAGCATTCCTCCGTGTCCTGACTGGAAGGGTAATTGCTGCAGCTCTATCCCATTCAAGATTACTTGATCCCTCACAATCTGCTGAAGACCTAGGGTTGTCCGAATCAGATGAAGATACATGGCCTGAAGCATGAGTGCTGTCGCTGCTACTCGGCATCTACAGAGAACACATGCGAAACTCAAGAAAGGAGGATAAGCATAAAACTAACAACTTGGTATCAAGCTTTCTAAACATGCCATGCAATAATTTAGAAAATGTACGGCTAATTTGTTAAGTTTGTGTGACTCGGGCGCCCGCGATCTGTAAATAGGCAGTAACTTATTGGAATAAATATAGCTTATATGTAGTAAGGAAGGTAGATAATGAACATATATATGCTCTCCGTTATTTTATAGCCAATTTGGGAACATACGGAACGAAATGGAAGAGGGATTGTGAGGAAATATGCCTCACCGTGATGGAGAGCAGTAACTAACAGGCTTCTTATTGCAAACCCGGCCGGACCACAGGAGAGTTGAGCATTACTGCATCGATATGCTCGAGGGTGGCTGGCGAGCAAACGAAGATGGTGAGGTGCGGGCCGCCGCGTGTTGGGAATGGCAGTGGAGGTAGGCTTGACGCCGAAGAGCGGGCACTCGGCCAGGGTGAGGGGGGGGTTATGCTATGGATCTGGGGGAGGGGGGAGCTGGCGAAGTAGATTGGGTGGACTAGTTGAGTGAAACACGGGCGGACGGTGGAGGGGGTGTTGGGGACTCTGGGTGTTGGCGGCCTAGGTGAAAAGGGTGAAAAATATCCCCGGTCGCCGCGCGTGTGGAAAGGCCAGTGCAAACGGTTGCCTCTAAGCGCTCGTGTGCACAAACAGAATAATTTCGTTTGAAATGAAGACGTACTAATTTTGAAATGAAGACGTGAGTTCATTGTTTCGCCTCTAAATTTTTCCCACGTAAAGCAATCACAATTATACTACGGGTTTGATTTGCTGGTGCATTTCAGGTCTCGTGTGCTATATGTAAGACATTTTTTGGCATTTACCATGCATTTTGGCATATAAATCAATTCCTAGCCGGACTGCATTTCCTGTTGAAAGGGATGAGGATTGCCGTTCGATCTGGGAGCATCCAACGGTGCAGACGTACTATCCGTGGGGTTTGGGTTCTGGCCAATCAGAACGAACGACTCAGATCGCGCGCGCAGCAAAGGGGGCATCGGCCACGGTTTGGTAGGCACACGGCTTTCATGTGTGAACCGTGTGTTATTTGAAAACATTTTCTTCGGAGGGGCTATTTGAAAAAATTTACATGTGCTTTCGAAAGGGATGAGGATCGCCGTTCGATCAAGGAGAATCCAACGGTGCAGACGTACGATCTGTGGGGTTTGGGTTCTGGCCAATCAGAACGCACAATTCAGATCGCGCGTGTGGCAGAGGGGGGTGCATCGGCCACGGTTTAGTCGACACACGGCTTTCGTGAGTGAACCATGTGCTCTTTGAAAACATTTACATTACCTAACATCATATTTTTGTTCGAATGAAAACATGAGTTCATCGTTTCGCCTCAAATTTTTTTCCACGGTAAGAAATCACGAGTATAGTGGAGAGTGTGATATACTAGTATCATGCATATACAGTATATATGATACTAGTGTATGATACTACCTTTAATTAATTATAGCGCATAGTATAATACATAGAGTATAGTATCATAGATCATATTTATTGCCATGCATGACACAAATTAGCATCGCATTTAACATGATACAGGATCTACCTATATATTACTCTAACCCTCTCTATATATATTTAATTCTTTGCCACATCAGCATACTTGCTATTTCCGAGTGCATGACATCATCGGCTATGATACCACCACTATGGCCAGCCTTATATAGTGGGGAGTATCATATACTATATATAGTATCATGCATATGATACTAGTGTATGATACTACGTACGTACCTTCATAGTGCATATATAGTATCATAGAGTAGTATATATCATAGATGACCGTATTTATGGCCATGCATGACACAAAGTAGTATATCATTTATTATATATATATATATATATATATATGTTACGGTATCTACCTATGTTACTGTTTCTTTGCCACATCATCATATTTGCTATTCCCGAGTGCATGATACCGGCTATGATACCCCCACTATGGCCACCCTAATAAGGCTGGTCGTAATATGGGAGTATCAAGCGGTATGATGCATGCCAACTAGACTTTTTGGATGATGTGGCACACAGTTAAATGAGGAAAGAGAGGGTGTGGTATCATATCATGATACCGTATCATATTAAATGTTGTACTACTTTGTGTCATGCATGGCAATTAATAAGGCAACCAAAGATACTAACTTATGATACTATGCATGCGTGCATTACGGAGGTATTACCGATCATATACTAGTATCATGCATATATACTCCCTCCTTTCCGGTTTACAGGCTTATCTCAAAATTTTAGTTTTTCCATTTTATAAGGATCAATTTGGTTGTTCCCTATCACATGTTCAGATTCCAAGGTGCATTAAATCATTGCATGCAAGTATTAAGAGAAAGTTGAACAATGCATGTACCTTATGCATGCATGTATTGCAATTAATACATTGGAAAACATAATTTTTTGAGGAAAACAAAAGCATTAATCGGGTGTTTTTGCAAACTACAAAAAGTATTCCACCACTCACCATCTACCTTGGTTGGTGAAATTTTTGAATTGAGCCCTATAAGGCTGGTTGTAATGGGGAGTATCATATACTAGTATCATGCATATGATATATACTAGTGTATGATACTACTTCTGTAATGCATAGTATCATAAGTTAGTATCTTAGGTTGCCTTATTAATTGTCGTGCATCACACAAAGTAGTTCAACATTTAATATGATATCATGATACCACATCCTCTCTTTCCTCATTTCATTGTGTGCCACATCATTCAGAAAGTCTAGTTGTCATGCATGATACCGATTATGATACTACCATTACAACCAGCCTAAACCGGAAAGGAGGGAGTATGAGACTAGCCACAATGGAGAGTAACATACACTAGTAGCATACACATATCCCTAGACTATGTTACTACCTTCATAGTGGGTAGTAATATAAGTGTAGTGTCATGCAAAGCTTCATTTATTAGGTTATAGACTCATATTACATTGGGACATGTGATGTTACAGTAACTAGCTAAGTTACTGAAACTATCTCTCTCCTCATTAACTTATTGCCACATAAGCAAGTTTGCTGAGTTGGAGTCGATGTTACTGCTGAAGTTACTCCCACTGTGGCTAGTCTGATACTAGCTAGTCTATGATATACTAGCTACCTCACTAAGAGCACGGTTAATAATACAGCCAACGGTCGGCTATAAGAAGTTGCCATGTCATATACAGCCAACCTCTTAGCGGGCATGTACAATAGTAAGTTCTCTTCTCTCTCCTCTTATCTTTCCTCCAACTAATAAGCACATATATATTATTCTATTCCTTATAGCCTACTTAGACTACCCACAGTGGGAGTAACATAGGTAGTAACATCACACGTATCTAGATAAAATAGATGATGTGGCAAGCAATAAACGAAGAAAGAGAGGAAAGTGGTAACATAGCTAGTTACTAGTAGTATGAGTACCATCACACATCTCAAGGCAAGATGAGTCTATAGCCTAATAAATGAAGTGTTGCATGTTACTACACATATGTTACCCCCCAATATAGAGGTAGTAACATAGACTAGTAACATATGCATGTTACTAGTCTATGTTACTACCCATTGTGGCTAGTCTTATGTCACTCTATTGTACTTGCTCTAATGCATAGTATCATAGAGTAGCTAGTATCATATGTAGTACTTTATTTATATTGTCATGCATGACACATAGTAGCATAGCATTTATTATGATACGGTTTCATGATATGATACTTAACCCTCTCATTCTTCATTTAATTCTATGACAACTCATCAAAATTGCCTAGTTGGCATGCATGATACTAGCTATGATACCCACTTACTATCAGCTTAACAAAGAAGGTGTACAGATAATTTGTGCATCGCTTTGTGAGTTTTCATCCGTTTGTTCGAGAAGCGGGGAGAAGTTTCAAACATTTCGGCCGCGAGGTACGGCCACTGGCGTAGGCCTAGTTGATATTTTAATTACAGGAAATTCAGATGGAGTTCGGACATCATCAAAATCGATGTGTGCCCGTGGCGTGCTCTCACGACCCATGGAAAAAATTGGTAAAGTTTGGCACAAGTTTTGATGACCGCTCCTTCCAAACTGGAGCATCTCACATGAAGGATCATGGTTTCCAAAAGGAGACGTGTCAATTCAAACTCCTGTGGCCGGTGACTTCATCGTTTGGCCTCATAAAAATTTCCACGGTACGCAATCACCATTATACCACGGGTTTGATTTTCTGGCGCATTTCAGGTATCGTTAGCTATATTTAAGACATTTTTTGAGATTAACGTGCATTTTGTGCACAAAAATAAAGTTACAACCGGAACTGCATGTGTTGTCGAAAGGGATGAGGATCGCCGTTCGATCTGGGGGCATCCGATGGTGCAGACGTATGATCCATGGGGTTTGGGTTCTGGCTAATCAGAAAGCACGACTCAGATCGTGGGCGGGGTGGCAGGGTTTTGGTCGGCACACGGCTTTCATCAACGAACCGTGTGCTATTCGCAAACCAGATTGCATATTTTTGTTCACACATACTGTAGTAAGATCAATTGAGTGTGCTACCTCTATGATATAATAATAATAATAATAATAATAATAATAATAATAACAAAAAACAGTTCATATTCATTGCCTGAGCTGACAGCATATCAAGGTCAACATATTAACGGTTCTTACATCAACAGAAAACCGAGCATAACTCACAAACTCAGTACACGCGACAGTTCTAAATTGAACGAATTAAGTTGTAGGGTAGGCATAAAGACTAGTCTTACGGCTTAATTCCCATGTACATGGGGGAACTGGGATCATTACGTTGACCCCGAATGAACTTGGGGTTTTTGATGATTTTACGCTGCTCTGTTACACGGGTGCGTGATCCCTTGGCTGGCAACTCATCAAATTCATCGTACTCGTCCTCATCGGCAACATCGTCGACACCCAGTACCCTTCTCTTCCCATGCATCGCTAAATGGCAGTTCTTATGCAAGGGGTCTTCCACAAAGAAAATATGGGTAACATTGCTGGCAAGAATGAATGGGTCCGCGTGATATGCCATCATTGTCCTGTACTCATCAATCCTTACCTGACCAAGAGGGATCCATGCGCACCTGAATAATGCCACCTTAACTTTCACATAGTCAAGCTCCCAAATCTCTTTGATGGTTCCATAGTATACCCTTTTATCAGCTTCATTTACAGTCATGCATTCTATTCGAACAGAGCTGTTCTGATATGAGGTCTTCTGATCACGTTCCTCAGTGTAGAACGTGTATCCGTTTATGTCATATGCTTGGTACGTCAACACCGTAGGTGATGGATTTTGTGCCAACCATGTAGCAATGTCATCGTTGGATCCTCGTGCCAAACGATTCTTCAGCCATTCGGCGTAGTTCTTAGTGTGCTCCTTCATCTCCACATCTGATGAAGGCACCATTGGTAAGAAGCTTTGGCGTATCTCCGCTAAGTGTTCTTCGGCATAAGCGATGAGAACTGGGCTGTTAAGCAGTACCGTCAAATTGGTTTATCTGCCAATTCTCTAGGTGCAGCCATTTGTGTGCCAGCTAGGACCGGCTTACCTTTCAGCCTTCCCTCATGGCGAGAGAGGGGCAAACCTATAGGTCTTTGTTTCATGTATTCGGTGCAAAACTCATCCACCTCCTCCATGGTATAACCTTGTAGGATGCTTGCCTCTGGATGGTTTCGATTCTGACAAAAGCGCTTCATTATTCCCATGAACCGCTTGAAGGGATACATGTTGCAAAGAAACATAGGACCACAATACTTTATCTCGTCGACAAGGTGCACAGTGAGATGGACCATGACATCGAAGAATGACGGTGGGAAAAACATCTCTAGGTTGGAGAATATTCTTGCAATATCATCTTGCATTTGATCCAACTCTTCAGGATTTACAAATTTCTGCCATAGTTGGTTGAAGAAATCACAGAGGTCAATGAGTGTGTTTCTTATATCTTTGTCCATCAGATTCCTGATGGCCACCGGGAGGATTTGTGTCAACATTACGTGGCAATCAAGTGAATTCATGTGTCCCAACTTCATTTTACCTGAGCTCACATACACGAGACTTCTGATGTTTGTGCAGTAGGAAGAGGGTGTCTTAACTGACAACAAATAGGTGAAGAACTGTGTTGCTTCTCTTGTACTGAAATGGAAACTCTGGCAAGCTTTGATGAATTTGTCATCATCTTCTGCTTCACTCTTGCGTTTTGATTGATCAGCAAGCATATCGAGCCGTGAACCGTCACCATACTTTCTTTTACCTTTAATCTTGAGCAGAGTACCAAGGATGCTTTCACATATGTTATTCTCTACATGCATGCATGACATTGATGCAGTGACGTAAACGTAGAATCTCCCAGTAAGGTAATTTCCAGAACACCGATTTCTTCTTAAACACTTGACCCTTGGGTGTTTGTTTCACCGTCAAAGGTTGGTTCTTGCCAAGCACAACATTAATTTTTTAGCCATGTTGTGGACCACCTCCCCGTCATAGGGTGTTGGGCCCGCACCTGCCTCTGATGTATCATCAAATTCAGCTTTCATCTTTCGGTATGGGTGAGTTTTCCGTAAGAACCTACGATGACGCAAATACACTGTTTTGTGCGAGTTGGGAAGTCTTCTGCGAGCTGTCCTATCCATGCATGTGACACACCCTACATCCCCCTTTGTTTTCTGCCCCGATGTGTTGCCTAATGCCGGCATATCTTGAATAATGGTGTGCACCAGCATCGCATGTAGATCGAAAATCTCCTTTCTGTAAGCATCATAACATTTTACAGCAGGCGCATCTATCCACACTGTCGGCAGTTCTTCTACCAGTAGCTGAAAGTAAATGTCGATGTCATTTCCAGGTTGCTTCGGGCCTTGGATAATCATTGACATCATAATGTATTTTTCTTCATACACAACCAAGGAGCTAGGTTATATATGCACAGAAGCACCGGGCATGTGCTGTGATTGGTGCTCATATCGCCAAAAGGATTCATCCCGTCAGTACACTCCCCGAGCCTTATACTTCTAGGATCCTTGGCAAATTTTTCAAACTTTTTGTCGATTAATTCCCACTGAGCCCCATCTTTTGGGTGCCTCATAAACCTATCCGCAATTCGCTCATCATGGTGCCACCGCAACCTCTTTGCCTCTCTAGGGTTTGCAAACAAACGGCTCAACCTTGTAATTAAAGGCAAGTACCAAACAACCTTGAACGGGATTCCTGTCTTGATCTCATCATCCAATTTGTACTTGTCCTTTGCTCTCCTGCGCTTGTATCGTGCATGCTTGCATGTGGGACATCCATGCAAATCTTTGTACCACCACGGTACAATATACAATCATTCACACAAGTGTGTATCTTCTGTACTTCAAGTTCCAATGGGCAAACAATTTTGTTCGCTCCACTCGTGCTTCTGGGGAGCACATTATCTTCCGGAAGAATTTCTTTGAAAAGACCTTTCATCTCTGTGAAGCCCTTGTTTGATAGACTGTTTGCTACTTTAAATCTGAGAAGAGCCATGGTGGCACTCAACCTAGAATATTTCTTTTTGCAACCTGGATACAATTCTTTCTTGGAGTCTGCATCAATGGTTGGTAGATCTGTCATAGCCTGATTTTTGGCCCTTTCTTATTCTTTTGCTTCTCTGAGATTTTTGCTTGAGTTTCCTTTTTCCGTGGCCATGTGGTCTGGAAACTGAAGAAGATGACCTCTTCTTTCTTTCCAGAGTGGCTTGTCATCCTCAAACCCTTCCCAAGACCTTGCTATTTTCATCCTATCCCAACCCCAATATTCTTTTGCTAGGGAATATTCCTTTTTCTATTAAAGGACTAACCCTGTTTGCCCTAGGTTGTGAAGCAACCTATATTTCTATCACTCCCAAAATTCCCAAATAATTCTCATAAATTGTTTGGGTCATATCTTCCTCAAATATGGCAAAATATTTCATTTTCCATGTTCCTCATCATGCTCAATTAATTCCTTTCTTATTCTGTCCTGAATAGCAGTTTGTGAAGCAAGTGCCATTTACCTTTTTCCAATTGACCACAAACTTTTTGGACACCTTTTCATGTCCATATAATTGCCTCATGCCAAAATTCAACTTAATTTGCCTAGTGAATATTCCTGAGCAATTTTTCTAAGTTCCTGTCTAAGGGAATTGGTTGTGAAGGAAGTACTAGCTAGGATGGTCCAAATGAGTTGAAATTTTGTATGGTCCTTCATATTATCAAATCAAAGCTCTCCACAATATTTGAGATCATGCAATGCATCCATTTGAGCACAGCTTCATATCTTTGTTTCTGTCCAAATTTTCAGTTAATGAAACAAGTATATTTTATCTTGCTCCATTATTGCTGAAAATTTTCCAGGGCCTTCTACTACCCATATAACTCATCTCCACAAGATTTGGGCTCATTTCCTTGAGCCATTTTCCCTTAGGAATTTTCCTAAGATTCTGTCCAGAGAGGTGTTGTATGAAGGAAGTACCACTTTGGCTTGACCAAATGGTATAAAAATTTTATGTCACTCTCATATGCCCAAATAATCCTTCCATTATCATTTTCATCTCAATTCATCACTCTATGCGAGTGCTTCTTCCTGATCTTGTTTCTGGACCAATTTATGTGGTTGTTAAGAAACTATATTAAATACTGGTCCAAATCATCTCATAATTGACAGGATTATGGTCCTTCCTAACCTAAACTCCCCAGACATCCTATTTGGCTCTAATCTCAGCTCTGTTGATAACTTCAACATGATCAAGATTGATATATCAAACTTCAGAGCGCACTTACCATTTAACCACAGCATCGTTCACCGAGCTACCACCTCAGTTGCAACCTACCCTGGAGGGACTCCACCCCAGACATCATTTGGCCGACCGTGTGGCACTGTGTGCACTAGTGCACGCGGTGATCACGGGCTTTGGCATGCAATGCGCGCTCTGCTGCCGTTGGCCGCGTCCAGGACGTCTTCTAGCTCCGGCCACTATCCCTCTCGTCGTCTTTGCATGCATGAGCCTGTCCACCAGCTTCATCGGGTCGTCGCCATCCCCCTGGAGGCATCTCCCTCTCCGAAAACCTCCTCGCTGGCGCCCGTAGTCACGCGCCCATGGGAAACCTGTAGCCGACCGTCTCTGTTTGCGCCGTGGCTTCTTCCTCCTCGTGTCCTCGAGCGTAGCTCGTCTCCGTGACCTCTACGCCTCATTCGCACCCCCCTTCATCGTGTTCCCGTGCCTCCCCGTGATCGCTGTGCGTCGCCAGAGCCTTGGCCGAGCGCGAGCGGCTGCACCCGAGCCCATGTCCCTCGCCCCGGCTATAAGTAGCCCTCGCCGAGGCCTCCCGAGCACACCACTCGCCTCACCCACCTCCCAGGACCTCGCCTAGCCCCTTCGTCAAGCTCGAAGATGACCCCTGCCCTCTCTGTGTTGCCTCGACCGCCGGGGAACCCCGCCTCAATTCCGGTGAGCTAGCCCTCCTCTCTCCTCCTATCCACCTCCAGGGCACCTCTCGTAGTCCACCCAAGCCCCTCCACCCTTCGCCTACTCCTCCGATGGGCTCTGGCCGAGACGCTCAATTCCAACCGAAGCTCCCTCCACTGCGGCCCTTGTCCTCCTCAAACCTGAGCTCCCTGGCATCTTCTTCCACCGGTAACGGATCCGGCTCGTCGCGCTGAGCATTTCGGTAGGTCGTACGTCACGAACGGTGGCCGGAGTCGCCGGCAGTCGCCGTCGAGGCGAGCACCTCCCTCGGCCCACCGCGCTCCCAAGCGGGAGGTTGAAGACGGTCAGGGAAGGTGGGCCCCGCGTCGCCCCGGCCCCACCTGTCGGCCACATCGGAGCCGGCCCCGCCACTGCCCACGTGGATAAGTGGAAGCATACTCCCAAAAGTATGTTTTCCCATGGAGAAAGCGTATTTTGGTGCTCTTCGGCTGTTAGTGCACTTTCCCAGTTCTGAAAACGTATCTTCGCTTAAGGCGCTTTCTGTTTTCTCACTCAGGAGCCTATTTGTAGAATTTTTTTTACAGATTGGTCCCTGAACTTCGTCGGGCTATAACTTTTTGCTCGGGACTCTGAATGAGGTGAATCCAAAGCCTACTTCTTTGTCTCGTCGAGCTCGTTCTGTTGGTATCATTTTCAGTATGGTTTGGCATACTGGAAATGACCTTTTTTCCCTTGCCCCTAATCAGCCCCCTTCGGGAGAGAAACTTTTCTGGTTATTCCTTCCGCGATCTTTCCGCACTTCTTCCCGGTAGTTTCTTCATCCCCAGGCAAGCCACAACCACCATTCGCATGATAGCCATGCATTAGCATTGGTTTTCATCTTGAATCTTCAATAACTGTATGTTTGTTTTGCTACTGCTGTCGTTATTTCGGTTATGCTTATGGATCGGTGGTTACCGTCATGGTATGTTTCCTTGCACTCTGTTATCATGTTCTACCTGCTAATATTACTTTCATATTGGTCATGCTTGGTAGTTTTACATGTTGGGTTGGTCATGTTCTTTGGTGCATGACTGTCGTCGGTTACCGAGTACCGTTGATATGCATTGTTCCTTTGCTGTTAATTGGTTAAGTGTTTACTCGGTAATGTTATGATGTGTTATTGCATGGTATTTACTGTTGATGTTAGTGGTCATGTTATGCTATGAGTAGTGTTATACTTGTGATATTCATGCTCGTCATTATGCCATGCTCAGTTGGATATGATTCATTGTTGATATGGTTGATAGTTATGTTGCACCCCATGCTTATATCATGATCATGCATTGTAATTGCATCATGTTATTTTATCATGGCTCAGCATATTGCATTCAAGTTTAACTGGATTACATTGAACTTGAACAACTGTTGGCTGAGGCATGGTGCCACCATATCAAGCTGACGAGTGCAACCACATTTGCCTTTTATGGGGAGGTCCCAACTGGGTCTGTTGTCATGCCTCTCGCCGGTGCCTCCAATGAGGGAAGGTTATGCGCGGGCACTACCTTGGCCGGGTAGGACGGCATAAGCCTTGTGTGCCTGTTGTTGAGTATGGATTCGTTGTCCCCGTTTGGGACCGTTTATGTTTTGCCACGACGGTGGTCGTTGATGGCTTTGGTAGGCACGGGGCCACCCATGACTTAGCCCAAAGGGGAGTTTGTCGGAGTGGCCGGGAGAGTGTCATGGTAGTAGGACGATTTTGTCGGAACGCCGTTGGTCCACCCGAATGGGAGTGCGAGGCCATGGGTTCTGTGGTGTGGGTACAGTGCGCTACCTCTGCAGAGTGTGTATTAAATCTATCAATAGCCGCGCCCGCGGATAAGGGCCCAGTTCGTAGTTGGTCACACTGTGGGTCAACAGTAATAATAATGTGCTTAATAACAACCCTGGTTCGATGATGAGAAAGAGATTGGTTATGATCGTGAGATGATCACCATTGTATTGAGGATACCGAGTTGATGGATATTTGTGGTGTTATGCGAGAGTCAAGGGTAAAGATCAAGCTCCTTGTGGTCATGTAATGATTACTACGGTATTGTTAATACCAGGCTTGATTGGATCTTGAGATGATCGTGTGATGTCCGTGATGGTTACGAGGTAACCCGAACAGAGTAAGTTGGTGCATGATAACGTCACCATGTTGCATGATAGTGTCATCATGTTCATATGTTCATGCCATGATCGTATTGTTCTAGCTGGATCATGTTGTTCATGCCATGTTGTTCTGATAGTATCATGTTAATCCTTGTTAATCGGTAATTGCCATGTTGTTGTCTGTCTTGATTGCTTTGGTTGCTGTGAGCTTGCAAGTACATTCAATGTACTGACCTGGCGCGTCATGCCAGTTTGCAAGTCATGCCGGATTTGATTGCCTGTTTGCCATGGATCCCTTATTTGTGAACTAGGATAAGCGTTCCAGCCAGAGTCCCTGTGGAGTGGAGTTCATGACAGTCATCGTTGTTCCGCTGCCAGTAGTTATTCCACTGCTTCATGTTGTTCTGCTGCTTGCATGGAGCAACCATGGCAGGCGTAGTGTTGCCGTGCCAATGTAATCCCCTTGTATTATTATAGCTTGTAATAAAGAGCTGATTTGTTCTATGCTAAGCAGTGCCGTATTCCAGAAGACTTCTCCTTGATCTCTGGGCTAGAATACGGGGCGTTCCGGTTTCTCTGAGCCGGGGTGCCACATGATTGGTATCAGAGCAGGTCTGGCTGTAGGATGCCCTAGCCCGCGCGAATGTTAGAAAGCGGTAGTATGGAGCCTAGTTGGTTTGTTGCAGTTGTTTGCTGCATTTGTTTGTTGCATAGCATGCATGTAGATTATTATTTAGTCGCTAACAGTTAATCTTGTGAGTGTAGGTGACATCGGTTTTGATCCACTACCTACACCCTCCTTCTTAGCATGCCTGCTCTTTGGTCTTTGGCGTCATCTCTGTCCCAGCAGAGTGATGCCCTGGTGCCAAGTGTTCCAAACACCATTCGCAGGAGTTATGCTCAGGTATCGCATTGATATCTTTCCGCCACCCACCCGTATTATTTCAGTGATAGACTTGTCTCTATCCCGAATCGTGCCATCCATCTCGTCCCTTCAGCAACCCTTACTGCTATTTGTTATCAGAAAAGGGCAATGCCAGCAAGCCTTGCTTTTCCTCCCTTATATTGCCCTGTCATTCCATTCTTTGGACATGTACGATTCCCTTTCGTACGCTTGATGATGATGTGGTCGTGACCTTGTGTCTCGCTACTTGATCACTAAGTCCGTCCTCGTCTCCGTATCTATCCAGATCCAGCCGGTGTTCAGCCAGTGCTTGGTGTAGCCTTGGTTACACCAATTCCTTCCACACATGGATTTCATTTTCATGCACACCACCACAACATATTAGACCGTAATACCGGAATTTCTGCGAGATTTGTGTGCTTAGGTATGCATGCATATTATTGTTGTGAGTAGTAGTAATATGTGATGTTGCTTGATTATATTATTTGTATGCTTTATGTGCTTTTGTTTTTGTCGTTTCTTTTGCTTCTTTCTTTGGGCCCTCAGTGTTACATATTTTCCCCTCATTAAAGTTGCTCGTCAGCCGACGTTGGACCCAGAGAGTCAGCAAGGAATTCAAGTATTTGGAAACCCAGTTGAACAGAATGGAATTCTCAGCCGACTGTAGGGAAATGAGAAATATCTGATTGTGATGATGATAATCAAGTTTGCATTAATGTGCACTCCTCACAACAGTATGGATAATCAAGTCACCCCTAGTGTGCACCCTTCATAGCAGAAATGATCAAATCAGCGAGAAGATAAATTGTGTGCAAGATCAACAGTATATTCTCAGTCAAAGGAACGATTCAGATGCAAGTTTGATTCTTCTTTGAGGATGATTATGAAACATGATATACCTGGAAGAAAGCAAGAATGTGCCATGTATTTAATACTCAGAAAGGAGGATAGTCCAGCAAACCCCGTTTCATACAAGTAAGCAGCAGCAGAAATATTAAGATGGGATGTGTATGTGGTAATCGGTCCGCATATCACAATAAGAAAGCTTCTGGTATAAGCAACCCAGTCTTCCCTCGCAAACTACCAGAGAAGCTTCCAAGGCAAGACTACTCAATGCACTATATGGATGACTTCCCGTGCAAGGTACCCTATCTTCTTCAGGAAGCAACCGCAAAAAAATTCGGCATAAGGCACCGAGTCCTCCCTAGCAAGTCTTTAAGGCAGGAAGCTTCTGAAGCATGATACCCAGTCTTCCTCAGCAAGATACTCTTGATGGTTTCCAACATAAGACATCCAATCTTCCTCAGTACGGCATTGGTACAAGATATGACACGGCGAATTGACAACATATGGCCGTGAATCCGAAGAATCTGGTCCGCAACAGTTTGGTCAGAAGCAAGAATCGGTCAGAAAACAAGTCTACCTCAGGAATTAAATTCTCATTTATATTGTGAGCATGCTACCAAGCTCTTGCAAGTCAGTGGTACGATGGTGAATGCAAGGTGAGAATCCGGAAATCTCACGAGTCATGCCAGAATAAGAAAGTCAGTTATACACCTTAGTTGGTGATGCAAGAACTGACAAGTTTTGGAGAAAGACAACATGGGACAACAAATTTTGTCAGTACTCAGAAAGCCCAATTGACTCATACCCGACAAGGCGATATCATTTACCCTTGTCACCACCTGGAATGCCCGACGACAACAATGAGATGCATGCAAGTGCGTGTTAACCTAGTACAGATTCTTATCACACGATATATGAATGAGGATATGTAATGATTGCCGAAATATCACACCCGACAGTACCTATGGTAATATGAAGAAGTAATATGACCAAGCTCTTTCAACCAAGGATCCAGACCAAGAAAACAATGATGAAGGAGCAAGACCAGTGGTGCAGGTATGAAAATGGTTGCATGAACCATATGGTGCAGGGACCCCGGACAGTCTGAGCCAGTATCGACTGCCATGCATATTCACCTAAGGGGTCTACTCAATTTTGGTAAGGAACCCATATCCAGACAACCCGCTCAGTTAACTGCATATGCTCAAGTTTGTCAGTATTGAATATCTGGGTTGTGAAGTCAGACCAAAGGTCAATTCAACAGCTTGATTCCAGCGACTATGGTAAAGCATCACACAGCCTACTATCCTCATGGATCTACCAACAAAATGAATGATCAGTATGAGGAATAACAGTCTCGAAGCATGTGCCCTCACTTATCTGAATCACCAAAGGATAGCCTGTCTGGAACAAAAAAAATTCCGCCAGAGCCACCGTCAGTCAAGGATGAGGATATTATCATATAAGATCATACCCCTTATGATGGCCACGTCAGGCGACAATCAAATATTTGGTATGAATCTGAGACTCAAGACAGTGGAGCCAGTCAGGATGATTTAGAAATTCCTGCGATAAGTCAGAGTCTGTCGGGAAAATGGTTAGGTCTCAACTCACTGTTTGGAACCCGAAGTACCTGCACTTAATGGAGGAACCCAATGCAAGGAATAAGAGCTTGGGAGTTCATCAAGAAATATCTGATCACCAATTCATGGAAGTTTGTCAGTACAACCACAGCAATCGGAAATCACTCTCGGATTTGTGAGACAGGCATATATTTTAGTCATGATAACAAATCACACTCAGCTAAGTCAACAGATATGAAAAGAATTGGAGCCAGTATAAGCATGAAATTGTGAGGTAAGATCTGTCAGGATATGGGTACAGTCAAGTAAGTGAGATGAAGAATTTAATGGGAACAATCAATAAAGGAAAAAGGATACCTGATTTGGAAACGGTCTCCTTAAGTCAGCATATGCATACTTGTTCCCTGAGCAACTCTTTAAGGGGAAGAGTTGTCACAGCCTGATTTTTGGCCCTTTCTTTTTCTTTTGCTTCTCTGAGATTTTTGCTTGAGTTTCCTTTTTCCGTGGCTATGTGGTCTGGAAACTGAAGAAGGTGACCTCTTCTTTCTTTCCAGAGTGGCTTGTCATCCTCAAACCCTTCCCCAGACCTTGCCATTTTCATCCTAGCCCAACGCCAATATTCTTTTGCTAGGGAATATTCCTTTTTCTACTAAAGGAATAACCCAGTTTGCCCTAGGTTGTGAAGCAACCTATATTTCTATCACTCCCAAAATCCCCAAATAATTCTCA
Source organism: Thinopyrum obtusiflorum (assembly GCA_036873465.1). Classification (NCBI taxonomy): domain Eukaryota; kingdom Viridiplantae; phylum Streptophyta; class Magnoliopsida; order Poales; family Poaceae; genus Thinopyrum; species Thinopyrum obtusiflorum. The sequence goes on from JAAAWM010011570.1 coordinate 65,561, forward strand.
TAAATTGTTTGGGTCATTGATACGTCTCCAACGTATCTATAATTTTGATTGTTCCATGCTATTATATTATCCATCTAGGATGTTTTATATGCATTTATATGCTATTTTATATGATTTTTGGGACTAACCTATTAACCTAGAGCCCAGTGCCAGTTTCTTTTTTTTCCTTGTTTTTGAGTATCGCAGAAAAGGAAAACCAAACGGAGTCCAATTGACCTGAAACTTCACGGAACTTATTTTTGGACCAGAAGAAGGCCATGGAGTAAAAGAGTTGGGCCAGAAGAGTCCCGGGCTGCCCACGAGGGTGGGGGGCGCGCCCACCCCCCCTGGGCGCGCCTCCCTACCTCGTGGACAGCCCGAAAACCTCTTATATATACAGAAACTTCGAGAAAGAAACCTAGATCGGGAGTCCCGCCGCCGCAAGCTTCTGTAGCCACCGAAAACCAATCTAGACCCGTTCTGGCACCCTGCCGGAGGGGGGAATCCCTCTCTGGTGGCCATCTTCATCATCCAGGAGCTCTCCATGACGAGGAGGGAGTAGTTCACCCTTGGGGCTGAGGGTATGTACCAGTAGCTATGTGTTTGATCTCTCTTTCTGGTGTTCTTGATTTGGCACAATCTTGATGTATCGCGAGCTTTGCTATTATCGTTGGATCTTATGATGTTTCTCCCCCTCTACTCTCTTGTAATGGATTGAGTTTTCCCTTTGAAGTTATCTTATCAGATTGAGTCTTTAAGGATTTGAGAAGACTTGATGTATGTTTTGTTGATCAACTTGCGAGTTTCGTAACCTCGTGAACTTATGCATAGGGGTTGGCACACGTTTTCGTCTTGACTCTCCGGTAGAAACTTTGGGGCACTCTTTGAAGTTATTTGTGTTGGTTGAATAGATGAATCTGAAATTGTGTGATGCATATCGTATAATCATACCCACGGATACTTGAGGTGTCATTGGAGTATCTAGGTGACATTAGGGTTTTGGTTGATTTGTGTCTTAAGGTGTTATTCTAGTACGAACTCTATGATAGATCGAATGAAAAGAATAGCTTCGTGTTATTTTACTACGGACTCTTGAATAGATCGATCAGAAAGGATAACTTTGAGGTGGTTTCGTACCCTACCATAATCTCTTTGTTTGTTCTCTCCTATTAGTGACTTTGGAGTGACTCTTTGTTGCTTGTTGAGGGATAGTTGAGGGAACTTGCACTAGTGAAAGTATGAACCCTATGCCTTGTTTCAACGCATTGCAATACCGTTTGTGCTCACTTTTGTCATTGGTTACCTTGCTGTTTTTATATTTTCAGATTACAAAAACCTATATCTACCATCCATATTGCACTTGTATCACCATCTCTTCGCCGAACTAGTGCACCTATACAATTTAACATTGTATTGGGTGTGTTGGGGACACAAGAGACTCTTTGTTATTTGGTTGCAGGGTTGTTTCAGAGAGACCATCTTCATCCTCCCCCCCCCCCCCCCCCCCCCCCCCCCCCCCCCCCCCCCCCCCCCCCCCCCCCCCCCCCCCCCCCCCCCCCCCCCCCCCCCCCCCCCCCCCCCCCCCCCCCCCCCCCCCCCCCCCCCCCCCCCCCCCCCCCCCCCCCCCCCCCCCCCCCCCCCCCCCCCCCCCCCCCCCCCCCCCCCCCCCCCCCCCCCCCCCCCCCCCCCCCCCCCCCCCCCCCCCCCCCCCCCCCCCCCCCCCCCCCCCCCCCCCCCCCCCCCCCCCCCCCCCCCCCCCCCCCCCCCCCCCCCCCCCCCCCCCCCCCCCCCCCCCCCCCCCCCCCCCCCCCCCCCCCCCCCCCCCCCCCCCCCCCCCCCCCCCCCCCCCCCCCCCCCCCCCCCCCCCCCCCCCCCCCCCCCCCCCCCCCCCCCCCCCCCCCCCCCCCCCCCCCCCCCCCCCCCCCCCCCCCCCCCCCCCCCCCCCCCCCCCCCCCCCCCCCCCCCCCCCCCCCCCCCCCCCCCCCCCCCCCCCCCCCCCCCCCCCCCCCCCCCCCCCCCCCCCCCCCCCCCCCCCCCCCCCCCCCCCCCCCCCCCCCCCCCCCCCCCCCCCCCCCCCCCCCCCCCCCCCCCCCCCCCCCCCCCCCCCCCCCCCCCCCCCCCCCCCCCCCCCCCCCCCCCCCCCCCCCCCCCCCCCCCCCCCCCCCCCCCCCCCCCCCCCCCCCCCCCCCCCCCCCCCCCCCCCCCCCCCCCCCCCCCCCCCCCCCCCCCCCCCCCCCCCCCCCCCCCCCCCCCCCCCCCCCCCCCCCCCCCCCCCCCCCCCCCCCCCCCCCCCCCCCCCCCCCCCCCCCCCCCCCCCCCCCCCCCCCCCCCCCCCCCCCCCCCCCCCCCCCCCCCCCCCCCCCCCCCCCCCCCCCCCCCCCCCCCCCCCCCCCCCCCCCCCCCCCCCCCCCCCCCCCCCCCCCCCCCCCCCCCCCCCCCCCCCCCCCCCCCCCCCCCCCCCCCCCCCCCCCCCCCCCCCCCCCCCCCCCCCCCCCCCCCCCCCCCCCCCCCCCCCCCCCCCCCCCCCCCCCCCCCCCCCCCCCCCCCCCCCCCCCCCCCCCCCCCCCCCCCCCCCCCCCCCCCCCCCCCCCCCCCCCCCCCCCCCCCCCCCCCCCCCCCCCCCCCCCCCCCCCCCCCCCCCCCCCCCCCCCCCCCCCCCCCCCCCCCCCCCCCCCCCCCCCCCCCCCCCCCCCCCCCCCCCCCCCCCCCCCCCCCCCCCCCCCCCCCCCCCCCCCCCCCCCCCCCCCCCCCCCCCCCCCCCCCCCCCCCCCCCCCCCCCCCCCCCCCCCCCCCCCCCCCCCCCCCCCCCCCCCCCCCCCCCCCCCCCCCCCCCCCCCCCCCCCCCCCCCCCCCCCCCCCCCCCCCCCCCCCCCCCCCCCCCCCCCCCCCCCCCCCCCCCCCCCCCCCCCCCCCCCCCCCCCCCCCCCCCCCCCCCCCCCCCCCCCCCCCCCCCCCCCCCCCCCCCCCCCCCCCCCCCCCCCCCCCCCCCCCCCCCCCCCCCCCCCCCCCCCCCCCCCCCCCCCCCCCCCCCCCCCCCCCCCCCCCCCCCCCCCCCCCCCCCCCCCCCCCCCCCCCCCCCCCCCCCCCCCCCCCCCCCCCCCCCCCCCCCCCCCCCCCCCCCCCCCCCCCCCCCCCCCCCCCCCCCCCCCCCCCCCCCCCCCCCCCCCCCCCCCCCCCCCCCCCCCCCCCCCCCCCCCCCCCCCCCCCCCCCCCCCCCCCCCCCCCCCCCCCCCCCCCCCCCCCCCCCCCCCCCCCCCCCCCCCCCCCCCCCCCCCCCCCCCCCCCCCCCCCCCCCCCCCCCCCCCCCCCCCCCCCCCCCCCCCCCCCCCCCCCCCCCCCCCCCCCCCCCCCCCCCCCCCCCCCCCCCCCCCCCCCCCCCCCCCCCCCCCCCCCCCCCCCCCCCCCCCCCCCCCCCCCCCCCCCCCCCCCCCCCCCCCCCCCCCCCCCCCCCCCCCCCCCCCCCCCCCCCCCCCCCCCCCCCCCCCCCCCCCCCCCCCCCCCCCCCCCCCCCCCCCCCCCCCCCCCCCCCCCCCCCCCCCCCCCCCCCCCCCCCCCCCCCCCCCCCCCCCCCCCCCCCCCCCCCCCCCCCCCCCCCCCCCCCCCCCCCCCCCCCCCCCCCCCCCCCCCCCCCCCCCCCCCCCCCCCCCCCCCCCCCCCCTAGTTGAGTAGTTGTGAATTTGAGAGATACTTGTGTTAAAGTTTGTGATTCCTGTAGCATGCACGTATGGTGAACCATTATGTGATGAAGTCGGAGCATGATTTATTTATTGATTGTCTTCCTTACGAGTGGCGGTCGGGGATGAGCGATGGTCTTTTCCTACCAATCTACCCCCCCTAGGAGCATGCGCGTAGTACTTCGTTTCGATAACTAATAGATTTTTGCAATAAGTACGTGAGTTCTTTATGACTAATGTTGAGTCCATGGATTATACGCACTCTCACCCTTCCACCATTGCTAGCCTCTCTAATACCGCGCACCTTTCATCGGTATCATACACCCACCATATACTTTCCTCAAAACAGCCACCATACCTACCTATTATGGCATTTCCATAGCCATTCCGTGATATGTTGCCATGCAACTTTCCACCATTCCGTTTATTATGACACGCTTCATCATTGTCATATTGCTTTGCATGATCATGTAGTTGAAATCGTATTTGTGGCAAAGCCACCGTCCCCCCCCCCCCCCCCCCCCCCCCCCCCCCCCCCCCCCCCCCCCCCCCCCCCCCCCCCCCCCCCCCCCCCCCCCCCCCCCCCCCCCCCCCCCCCCCCCCCCCCCCCCCCCCCCCCCCCCCCCCCCCCCCCCCCCCCCCCCCCCCCCCCCCCCCCCCCCCCCCCCCCCCCCCCCCCCCCCCCCCCCCCCCCCCCCCCCCCCCCCCCCCCCCCCCCCCCCCCCCCCCCCCCCCCCCCCCCCCCCCCCCCCCCCCCCCCCCCCCCCCCCCCCCCCCCCCCCCCCCCCCCCCCCCCCCCCCCCCCCCCCCCCCCCCCCCCCCCCCCCCCCCCCCCCCCCCCCCCCCCCCCCCCCCCCCCCCCCCCCCCCCCCCCCCCCCCCCCCCCCCCCCCCCCCCCCCCCCCCCCCCCCCCCCCCCCCCCCCCCCCCCCCCCCCCCCCCCCCCCCCCCCCCCCCCCCCCCCCCCCCCCCCCCCCCCCCCCCCCCCCCCCCCCCCCCCCCCCCCCCCCCCCCCCCCCCCCCCCCCCCCCCCCCCCCCCCCCCCCCCCCCCCCCCCCCCCCCCCCCCCCCCCCCCCCCCCCCCCCCCCCCCCCCCCCCCCCCCCCCCCCCCCCCCCCCCCCCCCCCCCCCCCCCCCCCCCCCCCCCCCCCCCCCCCCCCCCCCCCCCCCCCCCCCCCCCCCCCCCCCCCCCCCCCCCCCCCCCCCCCCCCCCCCCCCCCCCCCCCCCCCCCCCCCCCCCCCCCCCCCCCCCCCCCCCCCCCCCCCCCCCCCCCCCCCCCCCCCCCCCCCCCCCCCCCCCCCCCCCCCCCCCCCCCCCCCCCCCCCCCCCCCCCCCCCCCCCCCCCCCCCCCCCCCCCCCCCCCCCCCCCCCCCCCCCCCCCCCCCCCCCCCCCCCCCCCCCCCCCCCCCCCCCCCCCCCCCCCCCCCCCCCCCCCCCCCCCCCCCCCCCCCCCCCCCCCCCCCCCCCCCCCCCCCCCCCCCCCCCCCCCCCCCCCCCCCCCCCCCCCCCCCCCCCCCCCCCCCCCCCCCCCCCCCCCCCCCCCCCCCCCCCCCCCCCCCCCCCCCCCCCCCCCCCCCCCCCCCCCCCCCCCCCCCCCCCCCCCCCCCCCCCCCCCCCCCCCCCCCCCCCCCCCCCCCCCCCCCCCCCCCCCCCCCCCCCCCCCCCCCCCCCCCCCCCCCCCCCCCCCCCCCCCCCCCCCCCCCCCCCCCCCCCCCCCCCCCCCCCCCCCCCCCCCCCCCCCCCCCCCCCCCCCCCCCCCCCCCCCCCCCCCCCCCCCCCCCCCCCCCCCCCCCCCCCCCCCCCCCCCCCCCCCCCCCCCCCCCCCCCCCCCCCCCCCCCCCCCCCCCCCCCCCCCCCCCCCCCCCCCCCCCCCCCCCCCCCCCCCCCCCCCCCCCCCCCCCCCCCCCCCCCCCCCCCCCCCCCCCCCCCCCCCCCCCCCCCCCCCCCCCCCCCCCCCCCCCCCCCCCCCCCCCCCCCCCCCCCCCCCCCCCCCCCCCCCCCCCCCCCCCCCCCCCCCCCCCCCCCCCCCCCCCCCCCCCCCCCCCCCCCCCCCCCCCCCCCCCCCCCCCCCCCCCCCCCCCCCCCCCCCCCCCCCCCCCCCCCCCCCCCCCCCCCCCCCCCCCCCCCCCCCCCCCCCCCCCCCCCCCCCCCCCCCCCCCCCCCCCCCCCCCCCCCCCCCCCCCCCCCCCCCCCCCCCCCCCCCCCCCCCCCCCCCCCCCCCCCCCCCCCCCCCCCCCCCCCCCCCCCCCCCCCCCCCCCCCCCCCCCCCCCCCCCCCCCCCCCCCCCCCCCCCCCCCCCCCCCCCCCCCCCCCCCCCCCCCCCCCCCCCCCCCCCCCCCCCCCCCCCCCCCCCCCCCCCCCCCCCCCCCCCCCCCCCCCCCCCCCCCCCCCCCCCCCCCCCCCCCCCCCCCCCCCCCCCCCCCCCCCCCCCCCCCCCCCCCCCCCCCCCCCCCCCCCCCCCCCCCCCCCCCCCCCCCCCCCCCCCCCCCCCCCCCCCCCCCCCCCCCCCCCCCCCCCCCCCCCCCCCCCCCCCCCCCCCCCCCCCCCCCCCCCCCCCCCCCCCCCCCCCCCCCCCCCCCCCCCCCCCCCCCCCCCCCCCCCCCCCCCCCCCCCCCCCCCCCCCCCCCCCCCCCCCCCCCCCCCCCCCCCCCCCCCCCCCCCCCCCCCCCCCCCCCCCCCCCCCCCCCCCCCCCCCCCCCCCCCCCCCCCCCCCCCCCCCCCCCCCCCCCCCCCCCCCCCCCCCCCCCCCCCCCCCCCCCCCCCCCCCCCCCCCCCCGAAGAGACTCTTTGTTATTTGGTTGCAGGGTTGTTTGAGAGAGACCATCTTCATCCTACGCCTCCCACAGATTGATAAACTTAGGTCATCCACTTGAGGGAAATTTGCTACTATCCTACAAACCTCTGCACTTGGAGGCCCAACAACGTCTACAAGAAGAAGGTTGCGTAGTAGACATCAGTCATATCTTCCTCAAATATGGCAAAATATTTCATTTGCCATGTTCCTCATCATGCTCAATTAATTCCTTTCCTATTCTGTCCTGAATGGTAGTTTGTGAAGCCAGTGCCATTTACCTTTTCCAAATTGACCCCAAACTTTTTGGGCACCTTTTCATGTCCATATAATTGCCTCATGCCAAAATTCAACTTAATTTGCCTAGTGAATATTCCTGAGCAATTTTTCAAAGTTCCTATCTGAGGGAATTGGTTGTGAAGGAAGTACTAGCTAGGATGGTCCAAATGAGTTGAAATTTTGTATGGTCCTTCATATTATCACATTAAAGCTCTCCACAATAGTTGAGCTCATGCAATGCATCCATTTGAGTACAGCTTCAAATCTTTGTTTCTGTCCAAATTTTCTATTAATGAAGCAAGTATATTTTATCTTGCTCCATTATTGCTGAAAATTTTCCAGGGCCTTCTCCTACCCGTATAACTCATCTCCATAAGATTTGGGCTCATTTCCTTTAGCCATTTTCCTTAGGAATTTTCCTAAGATTCTGTCCAGAGAGGTGTTGTATGAAGGAAGTACCACTTTGGCTTGACCAAATGGTATGAAATTTTTATGTCACTCTCATATGCCCTAATAATCCTTCCATGATCATTTTCATCCCAATTCATCACTCTATGTGAGTGCTTCTTCCTGATCTTGTTTCTAGACCAATTTATGTGGTTGTTAAGCAACTATATTAAATACTGGTCCAAATCATCTCATAATTGACAGGATTATAGTCCTTCCTAACCTAAACTCCCCACACATCCTATTTGGTTCTAATCTCAGCTTTGTTGATCACTGCAACATGATCAAGATTGATACAGTAAACTTTGGAGTGCACTTACCATTTAACCACATCATCTTTCACCGAGCTACCACCTCAGTTGCAACCTACCCTGGAGGGACTCCACCCTAGACATCATTTGGCCGACCGTGTGGCACTGTGTGCACTAGTGCACGTGGTGATCACGGGCTTTGGCATGAAATGCACGCGCTCTGCTGCCGTTGGCCGCATCCAGGACGTCTTCTAGCTTCGGCCACTCTCCCTCTCGTCTTCTCGCGCGCGTGAGCCTGTCCAACAGCTTCACTAGGTCGTCAACATCCCCTTGGAGCCATCTCCCTCCCCGGAAAAATCCTCATTGGCGCCCATCATCGCGCGCCCACGGGAAACCTGTAGCCAACCGTCTTTGTTCGCCCCATGGCTTCTTCCTCCTCGTGTCCTCGAGTGTACCTCGTCTCCGTGACCTCCGCGCCTTGTCCGCACCCCCCTTTGTCGCATTCCTGCGCCTCCCCGTGATCGCTGCGCGTGGCCAGAGCCTTGGCCGAGCACGAGCGGCGGCACCCGAGCCCGTGTCCCTCGCCCCGGTTATAAGTAGCCCTCCCCGCGGCCTCCCGAGCACACCACTCGCCTCACCCACCTCCCAGGACCTCGCCTAGCCCCTCCGTCAAGCTCGAAGATGCCCCCTGCCCTCTCTCTGTTGCCTCGACCGCCGGCGAACCCCGCCTTGATTCCGGGAGCTAGCCCTCCTCTCTCCTCCTATCCACCTCCACAGCACCTCCCGCAGTCCACCCAAGCCCCTACACCCTTCGCCCACTCCTCCGGTGGCCTCTGGCCGCGAAGCCCAACTCCAACCGAAGCTCCCTCCACCGCGGCCCTTGTCCTCCTCAACCCTGAGCTCCCCGGCGTCTTCTTCCACCGGTAACGGATCCGGCTCGTCGCGCTGAGCATTTCGGTAGGTTGTACGTCGCAAACGGCGGCCGGAGTCACCAGCGAGGCGAGCACATCCCTCGGCCCGGCGCGCTCCCGAGCGGGAGGTCGAAGACGGTCAGGGCGGGTGGGCCCCGCATCGCCCCGGCCCCACCTGTCAGCCACACCAGAGCCGGCCCCGCCACTGCCCACGTGGATAAGTGGAAGCGTACTCCCAAAAGTATGTTTTCCCGTGGTGAAAGCGCATTTTGGTGCTCTTTGGCTGTAAGTGCGCTTTCCCAGTTCTGAAAACGTATTTTCACTTAAGGCGCTTTCTGTTTTCTCACTCAGGGGCCTGTTTGTAGAATTTTTTTTACAGATTGGTCCCTGAACTTCGTCGGGCTGTAACTTTTTGCTCGAGATTCCGAATGAGGTGAATCCAAAGCCTACTTCTTTGTCTCGTTGAGCCCATTTCGTTGGTATCATTTTCACTATGGTTTGACATACCAGAAATGACCTTTTTGCCCTTGCCCCTAATCAGCCCCCTTCGGGAGAGAAACTTTTCCGGTGATTCCTTCCGCGATATTTCCGCACTTCTTCCCGGTTGTTTCTTCATCCCCAGGCAAGCCACAACCACCATTCGCATGATAGTCATGCAGTAGCATTGGTTTTTAACTTGAATCTTTAATAACTGTATGTTTGTTTTGCTACTGCTGTCGTTATTTCGGTTATGCTTATGGATCGATGGTTACCGTCATGCTATGTTTCCTTGCACTCTGTTATCATGTTCTACCTGCTAGTATTACTTTCATATTGGTCATGCTTGGTAGTAGTACATGTTGGGTTGGTCATGTTCTTTGGTGCATGACTGTCGTCGGTTACCGAGTACCGTTGATATGCAATGTTCCTTTGTTGTTAGTTGGTTAAGTGTTTACTCGGCAATGTTATGATGTGTTATTGCATGGTATTTATTGTTGATGTTAGTGGTCATGTTATGCTATGAGTAGTGTTATACCTGTGATATTCATGCTCATCATTTTACCATGCTCAGTTGGATATGATTCATTATTGATATGATTGATAGTTATGTTGCACCCCATGCTTATATCATGCTCATGCATTGTAATTGCATCATGTTATTTTATCATGGCTCAGCATATTGCATTCAAGTTTAACCGGATTAAATTGAACTTGAGCAACTGTTGGCTGAGTCATGGTGCCACCATATCGTGCTGACCAGTGCAACCACATTTGCCTTTTATGGGGAGGTCCTAACTGGGTCTGTTGTCATGCCTCTCGCCGGTGCCTCCAACGAGGGAAGGTTATGCGCGGGCGCTACCTTGGCCGGGTAGGACAGCATAAGACTATTGTGCCCGTTGTTGAGTATGGATCCATTGTCCCCGTTTGGGACCGTTTATGTTTTGCCATGATGGTGGCCGTTGATGCCTTTGGTAGGCACGGGGCCACCCATGACTTAGCCCAAAGGGGAGTTTGTCGTAGTGGTCGGGAGAGTGTCATGGCAGTAGGACGGTTTTGTCGGAACGTCATTCGTCCACCCGAATGGGAGTGCGAGGCCATGGGTTCTGTGGTGTCGGTACAGTGCGTACCTCTACAGAGTGTGTATTAAATCTATCGATAGCCGCGCCCGCGGATAAGGGCCCAGTTCGTAGTTGGTCACACTGTGGGTCAACAGTAATAATAATATGCTTAATAACAACGCTGGTTCGATGATGAGAAAGAGATTGGTTGTGATCGTGAGATGATCACCGTGGTATCGAGGATACCGAGTTGATGGATATTTGTGGTGTTATGTGAGAGTCAATGGTAAAGATCAAGCTCCTTGTGGTCATGTAATTATTACTACGGTATTGTTAATACCAAGCTTGATTGGATCCTGAGATGATCGTGTGATGTCCGTGATGGTTACGAGGTAACCCGAAAAGAGTAAGTTGGTGCATGATAACGTCATAATGTTGCAGGATAGTGTCATCATGTTTATATGTTCATGCCATGCTTGTATTGTTCTAGCTGGATCATGTTGTTCATGCCATGTTGTTCTGATAGTATCATGTTAATCCTTGTTAACCGGTAATTGCCATGCTATTGTCTGTCTTGATTGCTTTGGTTGCTGTGAGCTTGCAAGTACATTCAATGTACCGACTTGGCATGTCATGCCAGTTTGCAGGTCATGCCGGATTTGATTGCCTGTTTGCCATGGATCCCTTGTTTGTGATCTAGGATAAGCGTTCCAGCCAGAGTCCCTGCAGAGTGGAGTTCATCACCGTCGTCGTTGTTCTGCTGCCAGTAGTTATTCCGCAGCTTCGTGTTGTTCTACTGCTTGCATGGTGCAACCATGGCAGGCGTAGTGTCGCCGTGCCGATGTAATACCCTTGTATCATTATAGCTTGTAATAAAGAGCTGATTTGTTCTATGCTAAGCAGTGTCGTATTCCAGAAGACTTCTCCTCGATCTCTGGGCTGGAATACGGGGCATTCCGATTTCTCTGAGCCGGGTGCCACAAGATCCTTGTACCCAATCATATCCTTTTTTGGGCCCTCAAAATCTGCAATAATAGCAGCAAAATATGGCATATCAAGATCGTCGTCATCTGCGTCGACGTCTTGGTTTTCCACTGGGCGCTTCAGCTTTCCGGTGTTCCATTGGTAGCTGGACGCCTCTGCCCTGATGTTAGATTCAACATCCATGTGACACTGATCGGGGTTTGGCATCTCGCGGCCCTGGGTATCTTCATCCGTGACCTCCTCTTCACCGTGTCTGGTCCAACGTGTATATCCATCCATGAATCCTCTAGAGACTATGTGCATCTGGAAATCTGCAACTTCATGTGACTGTATTGGCACAATCAGTATATGGACACAGGATGTAATCCGCATCACCAATTCTCCTCTTTGTACTTTCAGCCAAATTCATGAACTCTGTCACGCCACTGATAAAATCTGTGGTATTCTGATTCTTCACCCATCGAGATCGTTCCATCTGCAGCACATGAATGGTAATTAAAAACAAAACAACAACATTAATACACGGATTAACTGCTGCCCAAAGATGCGTGCACAAATCACAAGGTTATATATTCATAATTACTGATGGCGCTCCATGTTGTTATCTAGACGTGCAATGACAAAAATTAATGGCCAGTCAATTTACACGCAGAGTACTAGTACAACACTACCCTTAGGAATTGAATACCTTAATTAAGCCACTCACGAAAAGAATACCTTAATTAATTAGCCGCGCGGCGACCTCCACCCAGCAGACAGACAAGCGCAATGCGGCGGCACGCCGAGACAGTAGGGTCGAGGAGCAAAGCTTAGTGCAGCTGCCACCTGAAGTTCGACCTCCACTATCCCGCCATCGACCGTGATGGATGTGCTCGAATCACGCCGCCGCCGACCTTGATGGTTGAGCTCCTCCTATCTCCCACCGCAGACCGAGGATTGACCTCCTATGACGCTGCCACCGCCCACCGACCGATGATTGACCTCTTCTCCGGTAGCCGCTGCCTAGGCCGCCGCCGCCATATCTATATGCAGAGCGGCTGTTTTTTTGGACGGATATCCGCAGAGCGGCTGTTTACACGGTATCTCACCGTAACTCAATTATATGGACAGGGTAGTACATCACATACGGTTATGTAATGGAAACCGTGTCTAACCTACGTTGTCTTCTCACACGGTTTGGTGCGGAAATCGTGTGTGACGTTGTAATACCTAACACAAACGACATGTATAAATAGTGTGCTGTATACAACATATAGTGCCATAAGTAGTTCCCGACCGTTAGCTTATCTCCAGAGTTTCCCCATTTCCCCCAAATCCCTACATAGCCTCCAAATTCCCTTGCGCGGCGCTGACATTGGGGGAATGCGGACGAGTGGTGCTAACGGTTTCGGTGTGGCTGCTCCTGCTCGTATCGCCGCCATGATGGCGGTCGCTGCTGAGCACTTGCCTAAGGTCATCAGAAGGCAGGTGTACTACGGATCCGAATCGTCCTGTCTGGTTCCAATCTATCCCGATCTTTTTTAGCATGTCCAAAGTATAGCTCCTTGCTGAATCTGTCCTGAATGACCCCCCTCCCCCCGGGAAAGTGATCTGTCGCCGGATCCGGAGCATGACTCCAGACTCCCGCAACATGAGTTCAACTCCGAGTTTTGCGCCGCCAAGAAGTACCAAAAGCTGAGTTTTGTGCACGGGCACACTCCCGCTCGACGTGTATGCACGGAGGGATTCAGCATTGGCAGACGGGTTCTCAGTTGCCCCTTAGAGGTTAGTGCTAATTAAGTTCATCATTTTACTCCAGTTAATGCCACCGCTCATCCTGAATACTATTTAACATTGGCATGGATATGAGGCTTGTGCCTTTGTTAACTAGCTGGATGAAGAATGGCATGGCAGGGCTTGGAGTGTTATCACCAAGCTCGCAGAAGATAACGTAAAGCTGAAGAAGAAACTGGATGATCTGGAATGTACAATCAGTACAATGAAGCAAGAAAGAATCAATCACAGGCAACAGATGAAAGCAAGAGACAAGAAGGAACTAGCATGTGTAGTTGTGGTTGTCGCATTAGCCATGTTCTATGCACTGTTTGCAATGATGATTAGGGGTTTTGTTTGACAGTATTGCTAAAGCACATCTAGATGTGCTCTAAGTAATGCACATCTAGCTAGGTCCTATGCCATTGATGTTACGTGAAGATTCGTGCGGATATTTTTCTTTTTCTTTTTTCTTTTCCTTTCTAGTTTGATTATTACTAGCTTTATCAATAAGAAGAGCTCAATGTATTGCTTGCCAACTGTCCTACTCCGTTCGTACCGGTACCGGTGCATAATCCCAAAACTCGTTCCTTGTTTTTGTCCTAAAAAAGGAATCCAGCCAAATAGTCAATAGGAGTCCTGCGCAACCCCGGGAATTTGGAGCGACTTGGTACAAATAATTGCGGTTGATTATATCAGCGGTTAGATAATACGTCAACCCCCGCTTCAATCCCCCCCACGCAAAAAAAACTCTGCTTCAATTGGCAGTTCCTCTTCTCTGCATACCCCGCTTAAGTGTCCACCATCTTCATCGTCCCCGGCAGGCCGCGCTACACACTGGCACACACTCTGCAACCATGTCGAGCAACAGCGAGAACGGCAGTTCGGCCAGCAGTCTGGCACCCGATGATAGGTCAACATCGGAATCATCCCGCTCATATTCCATGACTCTGGCGTTGAGGCCAGACCTCGATTATATTCGGTTCATGGAAGGGATGCCGCCTCCGGAGTCATCAGACGACAACCAGACAGATGAGGAGCCGTCGGAGGATGAAGAAGAGGACGACGATGATTACAAGGAGGAATGGTCGAACGAGGAGGAGGAGGACGACGACAACAACGACGATGATGACGGCGGCGGCGATGAAAACCAATGGTCAGTGGCAAGAAGCGTCCTCGCCAAGACAATGTCGCGGGGCCATCCAACAACAACAACAAGAAGAAGAAGGCCTAAATTAAGTAGACTATATATATCTCTGTTTATCCTCTCAATCTCATCGCAGACGGTTAGTAATATGTATTCGACAGAAATCTTCTACATTATCGCCCACAAGTTGGTTTGTTGAACTGTGTGCCCTGACAAGTAGACAATTCACAAAAAAAATACCATATGGGCTGTCTATAATGATCACACACAATTCTGATTACCGACCGGTTTGTCAGGTATCACACACATCTTGTTATGCCGAATCGTTTGTGTTCACCTGAATCATCGCAAACGGTTCATCGGAGTGAACTGTATGTCGTATATCACACACACACCTTGATATGGCTGCCCGTTTCTGTTGTTCTATCTCATCGCAAACAGTTCGTACAGATCAACCGTATGCCCCTCATCGCACACACAACTAAAATCTGAACCGTGTTTGATGTATCAATCATCGCAAACGTTTTGCATCTTTTTTGATGTTTTTTTACATCATCGTTTGCGATTAATGCATCACACACAGTTTGGTCAAAGGGTCTCTGATCGTAGTGTCGCATTAGCAGCAACCTTCAGTAGTGCTTGGCCCCTCGTGAGGGTCTTGTTTTGATGGCGTTGCAGATGCGCCGTACCAGGCCATCGATATAGCCACGCCGTGCGCCGCAGGCATTCAAGTCCAGTACCCTGGTTCCCAGAACGCCAACAGTAGCCCCCGGGCCCAAGGCGCGCTTGGACTTGGCTTCGAGGCGAAGCCAAAGGGCAAGGGCAAAGCGCCACGTGCCCCAATCGCCTGCGGACCGAACCAACGCGTGGAGCTTGATGGGACGTGGGTGTCTCCACTTCCCCACGCCACCTCGGCAACTGGCAAGGCTGACAAAAGACTTGCGCCTACCACCGAGCCTTCATTGCCTTCTCTTTGTGTCGGATCACGGGTTCCGGCAAAACCCTTAAGGTTCAAACTCTGGGGTGCGCGCGAAGTTCTTTCCCTACCGATCCACGCCCTAGCTTGCTAAGATCTCTCGGACGAACTCAACAAACTCACAACACAAGAGACACAAGATTTATACTGGTTTGGGCCACCGTTGTGGTGTAATACCCTACTCCTGTGTGGTGGTGGTGGATTATCTCTTGGGCTGATGATGAACAGTACAAAGGGGGAAGAACAGCCTCCTGAGGATGAGGTGTTCTTGTGCTTGGCAAACTTGTGTGGGTGAGGATTACTCAAGATGAGATCCAGCTGCCCCCTACGGTGGTGGCTAGTCCTACTTATATAGGCCCTGGTCCTCTCCCCAAATATTGAGTGGGAAGGGAGCCAACAATGGCCAATTTGAAAGGGGACAGCTAGTACAGCTTATCCTGACAAAAGCGGTCTTCGCCTGCCAAAGGCTCTAGTGGTGACGCCGCCTTGGGCTCCATGGTGACCTCCGTCTTGCCGTACCGCTGGTCTTGGTCTCGTTGCACGGATAAGGAAACCTTTGCTTGATGCCTCGGTACTCCGCACCTGTGCTTGCCTCCTTAGCACCAAAGGGGAAACAAGGATGCTGTGCGCGCT
This sequence comes from Thinopyrum obtusiflorum, assembly GCA_036873465.1. Classification (NCBI taxonomy): domain Eukaryota; kingdom Viridiplantae; phylum Streptophyta; class Magnoliopsida; order Poales; family Poaceae; genus Thinopyrum; species Thinopyrum obtusiflorum. The sequence goes on from JAAAWM010011570.1 coordinate 80,923, forward strand.
GGCGCCCGCCTGGCGCCCACCTGGTCTCGATCGGCATGGCTCACGTCATGGGAACCTCGCGAGGTTTGCCTTGCCTTGATCTCTTCGCCCCTCGCGAGCCTGCCTGGCGAGGCCACTCCTGAGGAGGTCTTGCATCGTCCACCTCGTGAGGCTCGGCCCCTCGCAAGGGTCTTGAATGCCTTGTTGATGAAGATGGGCCGTACAGGCCTGCTAGCACAGCCACGCTGTGGGCCGCAGGCAGGCAAGTCTGGGGACCCCCATTCCCAGAACGCCGACAGTAGCCCTCGGGCCCAAGGCGCGCTCGGGCTTGGCTTCGAGGCGAAGCCAAAGGTCAAGTATGGAGCGCCACGGGCCCCCAACAGCCTGCGGCCTTGGTCGACGCGTGGCGGTTGATTGGACGTGGGCGTCTCTGCTTCCATATGCTGCCTTGGAATCCGCCTGGCTATGCGGCCCCCGTAACCTACACAGTTATTCTTCCATCGCCCGTGCCATACTTCCCCGATTCCTCTGCTTCCCCGAGACTCTGCTCCTCCTCCCAATCTGGCCTGTGCTCTGCCCGCTCCATCGCCATGGCGCCGAAACAAGCTGACAGGGGGAAGAAGCCTCTATCTTCTGCCGACGCGGCTTCGGCCATCGAGCTCGCGGTTGGCCGATCGCTGGTGCTCAATGATGAGGCCATGGGCAAGGTGCGCCCCATGCTCGCCTCCAGTTTCAATGAGTGGGGGAAGACGGCGGCTTGGCCTGCGTCTCGTGCTCGTATCGACCGGGCAGCCACCGAGGTCCCAATCTTCATCGATGCTCTTTGGGCTGGCCTAGTCCCCCCTTTCTCCGCCTTCTTCAACGCAGTGCTGGAACACTATCAGATCCACTTGCTACATCTTGACCCCCAATCCGTGACCCTCCTTGCCGTCTTCGCCTTTGTGTGTGAGGCCATGGTGGGCATTGCCCCTTCCGTGGCCCTTCTTCACCACTTCTTCTTGTTGCACCTGATTGAGGGGGGGGGGGGGGGGGGGGGGGGGGGGGGGGGGGGGGGGGGGGGGGGGGGGGGGGGGGGGGGGGGGGGGGGGGGGGGGGGGGGGGGGGGGGGGGGGGGGGGGGGGGGGGGGGGGGGGGGGGGGGGGGGGGGGGGGGGGGGGGGGGGGGGGGGGGGGGGGGGGGGGGGGGGGGGGGGGGGGGGGGGGGGGGGGGGGGGGGGGGGGGGGGGGGGGGGGGGGGGGGGGGGGGGGGGGGGGGGGGGGGGGGGGGGGGGGGGGGGGGGGGGGGGGGGGGGGGGGGGGGGGGGGGGGGGGGGGGGGGGGGGGGGGGGGGGGGGGGGGGGGGGGGGGGGGGGGGGGGGGGGGGGGGGGGGGGGGGGGGGGGGGGGGGGGGGGGGGGGGGGGGGGGGGGGGGGGGGGGGGGGGGGGGGGGGGGGGGGGGGGGGGGGGGGGGGGGGGGGGGGGGGGGGGGGGGGGGGGGGGGGGGGGGGGGGGGGGGGGGGGGGGGGGGGGGGGGGGGGGGGGGGGGGGGGGGGGGGGGGGGGGGGGGGGGGGGGGGGGGGGGGGGGGGGGGGGGGGGGGGGGGGGGGGGGGGGGGGGGGGGGGGGGGGGGGGGGGGGGGGGGGGGGGGGGGGGGGGGGGGGGGGGGGGGGGGGGGGGGGGGGGGGGGGGGGGGGGGGGGGGGGGGGGGGGGGGGGGGGGGGGGGGGGGGGGGGGGGGGGGGGGGGGGGGGGGGGGGGGGGGGGGGGGGGGGGGGGGGGGGGGGGGGGGGGGGGGGGGGGGGGGGGGGGGGGGGGGGGGGGGGGGGGGGGGGGGGGGGGGGGGGGGGGGGGGGGGGGGGGGGGGGGGGGGGGGGGGGGGGGGGGGGGGGGGGGGGGGGGGGGGGGGGGGGGGGGGGGGGGGGGGGGGGGGGGGGGGGGGGGGGGGGGGGGGGGGGGGGGGGGGGGGGGGGGGGGGGGGGGGGGGGGGGGGGGGGGGGGGGGGGGGGGGGGGGGGGGGGGGGGGGGGGGGGGGGGGGGGGGGGGGGGGGGGGGGGGGGGGGGGGGGGGGGGGGGGGGGGGGGGGGGGGGGGGGGGGGGGGGGGGGGGGGGGGGGGGGGGGGGGGGGGGGGGGGGGGGGGGGGGGGGGGGGGGGGGGGGGGGGGGGGGGGGGGGGGGGGGGGGGGGGGGGGGGGGGGGGGGGGGGGGGGGGGGGGGGGGGGGGGGGGGGGGGGGGGGGGGGGGGGGGGGGGGGGGGGGGGGGGGGGGGGGGGGGGGGGGGGGGGGGGGGGGGGGGGGGGGGGGGGGGGGGGGGGGGGGGGGGGGGGGGGGGGGGGGGGGGGGGGGGGGGGGGGGGGGGGGGGGGGGGGGGGGGGGGGGGGGGGGGGGGGGGGGGGGGGGGGGGGGGGGGGGGGGGGGGGGGGGGGGGGGGGGGGGGGGGGGGGGGGGGGGGGGGGGGGGGGGGGGGGGGGGGGGGGGGGGGGGGGGGGGGGGGGGGGGGGGGGGGGGGGGGGGGGGGGGGGGGGGGGGGGGGGGGGGGGGGGGGGGGGGGGGGGGGGGGGGGGGGGGGGGGGGGGGGGGGGGGGGGGGGGGGGGGGGGGGGGGGGGGGGGGGGGGGGGGGGGGGGGGGGGGGGGGGGGGGGGGGGGGGGGGGGGGGGGGGGGGGGGGGGGGGGGGGGGGGGGGGGGGGGGGGGGGGGGGGGGGGGGGGGGGGGGGGGGGGGGGGGGGGGGGGGGGGGGGGGGGGGGGGGGGGGGGGGGGGGGGGGGGGGGGGGGGGGGGGGGGGGGGGGGGGGGGGGGGGGGGGGGGGGGGGGGGGGGGGGGGGGGGGGGGGGGGGGGGGGGGGGGGGGGGGGGGGGGGGGGGGGGGGGGGGGGGGGGGGGGGGGGGGGGGGGGGGGGGGGGGGGGGGGGGGGGGGGGGGGGGGGGGGGGGGGGGGGGGGGGGGGGGGGGGGGGGGGGGGGGGGGGGGGGGGGGGGGGGGGGGGGGGGGGGGGGGGGGGGGGGGGGGGGGGGGGGGGGGGGGGGGGGGGGGGGGGGGGGGGGGGGGGGGGGGGGGGGGGGGGGGGGGGGGGGGGGGGGGGGGGGGGGGGGGGGGGGGGGGGGGGGGGGGGGGGGGGGGGGGGGGGGGGGGGGGGGGGGGGGGGGGGGGGGGGGGGGGGGGGGGGGGGGGGGGGGGGGGGGGGGGGGGGGGGGGGGGGGGGGGGGGGGGGGGGGGGGGGGGGGGGGGGGGGGGGGGGGGGGGGGGGGGGGGGGGGGGGGGGGGGGGGGGGGGGGGGGGGGGGGGGGGGGGGGGGGGGGGGGGGGGGGGGGGGGGGGGGGGGGGGGGGGGGGGGGGGGGGGGGGGGGGGGGGGGGGGGGGGGGGGGGGGGGGGGGGGGGGGGGGGGGGGGGGGGGGGGGGGGGGGGGGGGGGGGGGGGGGGGGGGGGGGGGGGGGGGGGGGGGGGGGGGGGGGGGGGGGGGGGGGGGGGGGGGGGGGGGGGGGGGGGGGGGGGGGGGGGGGGGGGGGGGGGGGGGGGGGGGGGGGGGGGGGGGGGGGGGGGGGGGGGGGGGGGGGGGGGGGGGAGCATATGCTGAGAAAATTATCAGACTTGGCAAAACGGAGGGGGGGTTTCGGGTCAACCTTTGACCAGATCTGGATCGCGGTCAACGGGAGCTCGAGCTCGCCGGCTCGGGCCGGAGGAGGAGAGGGGGCCGGCGGGCGAGGGGCCGGAGGCGGGGGGGGGGGGGGGGGGGGGGGGGGGGGGGGGGGGGGGGGGGGGGGGGGGGGGGGGGGGGGGGGGGGGGGGGGGGGGGGGGGGGGGGGGGGGGGGGGGGGGGGGGCGGCCGACGGGAGGCGCGGAGGAGCGGGCCGAGGGGGCCGGCCACGGGCCCGGCGGGCCGGCGCGGTCCGGGCGGCGGCGGAGATGACGTGGCGCGCTCCGGTTGGCCGGGCGCGCGGCGGACGTTGTCCGGCCGGAGCGGACGCGTCCGGCGCGGCGCGGAGGGAGAGGGTTAGGGTTTCGTCTGAGATTTCGTTTTTCGGGATGCCCACTCATTTATAGGTAGAGGGAGCTAGGAGACTGGGGGGGGGGGGGGGGGGGGGGGGGGGGGGGGGGGGGGGGGGGGGGGGGGGGGGGGGGGGGGGGGGGGGGGGGGGGGGGGGGGGGGGGGGGGGGGGGGGGGGTCAAATGGACATTGCGGAGGCCCGGTTAACCGTTGGAGTACCAAACGACCTCCGAATGGAACGAAACTTGACCGGTAGTCTCCGGGTGGTATATTAAGACCACATGACAAGCCTCGGTCCATTCCGAGAAAGTTTGACACACGCACACGAAAGAAAACTAGAGGGGTGCACCGGAGGAGATAGGAGCGCCGGATTGGAAAACGGACAACGGGGAAAATGCTCGGATGCATGAGACGAACACATATGCAAAAGTAATGCGCATGATGACATGATATGAAAATGCATGACATGACAAAATACAAAACGAAAGACAAAACCCGACAACGGAGGGAAAAACATATCACATAGCCGGAAATGGCAAGAGTCGGAGTTACAAATATGGCAAGTTACATGCGGGGTGTTACAACACTCCACCACCACGAGAGGATCTCGTCCCGAGATCTAGGACTGAAAGAACTCCGGATATTCGGAGGGGGGGGGGGGGGGGGGGGGGGGGGGGGGGGGGGGGGGGGGGGGGGGGGGGGGGGGGGGGGGGGGGGGGGGGGGGGGGGGGGGGGGGGGGGGGGGGGGGGGGGGGGGGGGGGGGGGGGGGGGGGGGGGGGGGGGGGGGGGGGGGGGGGGGGGGGGGGGGGGGGGGGGGGGGGGGGGGGGGGGGGGGGGGGGGGGGGGGGGGGGGGGGGGGGGGGGGGGGGGGGGGGGGGGGGGGGGGGGGGGGGGGGGGGGGGGGGGGGGGGGGGGGGGGGGGGGGGGGGGGGGGGGGGGGGGGGGGGGGGGGGGGGGGGGGGGGGGGGGGGGGGGGGGGGGGGGGGGGGGGGGGGGGGGGGGGGGGGGGGGGGGGGGGGGGGGGGGGGGGGGGGGGGGGGGGGGGGGGGGGGGGGGGGGGGGGGGGGGGGGGGGGGGGGGGGGGGGGGGGGGGGGGGGGGGGGGGGGGGGGGGGGGGGGGGGGGGGGGGGGGGGGGGGGGGGGGGGGGGGGGGGGGGGGGGGGGGGGGGGGGGGGGGGGGGGGGGGGGGGGGGGGGGGCTGACCAATTAAGAGGAGTACGGCACTTTCTGCCATAGAGAATCTCGAATGGGGCCTTGCCCGAGCTTGCTTGGAAGCTGCTATTGTAGGAGAACTCGGCATATGGAAGACAATCTTCCCACTTCATACCGAAGGAAATGACACAAGCCCTGAGCATATCTTCAAGGATTTGATTGGCTCGCTCGACTTGTGCACTAGTTTGAGGATGGAAGGCTGTGCTGAAGCGAATGTTGGTGCCCATGGACTTCTGGAAGGAGTCCTAGAACTTAGAAGTGAAGATGCTTCCACGATCTGAATATATCAATTGCGGAATGCTGTGCAGAGAGACAATCCTGGAGGTGTATAGCTCTGCCAACTGAGCTGTTGTGATAGATTCTTTGATTGGAAGGAAATGAGCCACTTTAGTAAGCTTGTCGATGACAACGAAGATAGCATCATTTCCACGCCTAGACTTGGGAAATCCAGTCACGAAGTCCATCTCAATATGATCAAACTTCCATTCTGGAATGGCAAGAGGTTGGAGGAGACCAGCTGGCCGTTGGTGTTCTGCTTTCACTCTTCTGCAGACATCACATTCATTCACGAACTGAGCAATTTCTCGCTTCATTCGAGTCCACCAATATGACTGATTGAGGTCATGGTACATCTTTGTACTTCCAGGATGAATGGATAGAAGGGAATTGTGTGCCTCGTTCATAATGACATTACGTAGATCACCTTTAGGAACCATGATTCGATCCTCGAAGAATAGAGTGTCTTTGTCATCAAGGCGATAACACTTGTACTTGGGTTGGCTCTTGGCGATCCCATTTTTCACCTTCTTCACCATGGTATCAAGAAGTTGTGCCTCACGAATTTGATCTTCCAAAGTAGGAGAGACTTGGAGGTTGGCAAGAAAGCCTTGAGGAACAACTTGGAGATTCAGTTTGCGGAAAGCTTCACAAAGGTCCGGTTGGAATGGCTTGAGAATCAAACTGTTGTAGTAATCCTTCCTGCTCAAAGCATCTGCAATGACATTGGCCTTGCCTGGAGTATATCCAATACTCGGAGGTTGGGCCTTGCT